>CAUYPK010167635.1:0-46892 GCA_963574355.1 Loris lydekkerianus | reverse complement strand
AAGTTTCTTGTAATATTCATTAAGGATTTTTTTGAATTTCTGAGGGGTCTGTTGTTATTTCATCTTTACCATTTCTCATTGATAAAATTAGAGATTTTACTCTTTTTTTCCTGGTTAGGTTGGCTAAAAGATCATCTATTTTATTGATCTTTTCAAAAAACCAACTTTTAAATTTATTGATCTATTGTATAATTCTTTTGTTTTTAATTTCATTTAATTCTGCTCTAATTTTCGTTATTTCTTTTATTCTGCAGGGTTTGGGGTTGTAATGTTCTTCCTTCTCCAGTTGTTTGAAATGTCTCATTAAGTTATTAACTTCCTCTCTTTCCATTTTCTTGAGGAAGGCTTGCAGTGCTCTATATTTCCCTCTTAGGACTGCCTTTGCAGTATCCCAGAGGTTCTGATAGTTTGTGTCTTCATTGTTGTTTTGTTCCAAAAATTTGGTGATTTCCTTCTTAATCTCATCTGTAACCCATCTATCCTTCAGCATAAGGTTATTTAGCTTCCACATTTTTGTATGGGAATGCAGATTCCTGTTGTTATTGAATTCCACTTTTATTCCATGATGGTCTGAAAAAATGCAAGGAATAATTTATATATTTTTTAAATTTGCTGAGGTTAGATTTGTGGCCTAGGATATAGTCGACTTTGGAATATGTTCTGTGGGCTGAAGAGAAGGATGTGTATTCGGTTTTGTTGGGATGAAATGTTCTGTAGATGTCTGTTAAGTCCAGATGTTGAGTGGTTAATTTTAAATCTACAAGTTTTTTGCTTAGCTTCTTTTTGGAGGATCTATCCAGCACTGCTAAAGGGGTGTTAAAATCTCCAACTACTATGAAATTGGAGGAAATAAAGTTGCTCATGTCTGTTACAGTTTCTCTTATAAATTGAGGTGCATTGTGGTTGGGTGCATAAATATTAATAATTGAAATCTCAACATATTGAGTATTACCTTTAACAAATATGAAGTGTTCATCCTTATCCTTCCTTATTTTGGTTGGTTTAAAGCCAATTGCATCTTCAAATAGGATTGCAATGCCTGCTTTTTTCTGCTTTCCATTTGCCTGGAGTATAGATGACCATCCCTTTACCTTGAGTTTATATTTGTCTTTTAATGTACGGTGGAATTCTTGTATGCAGCAGATATCTGGCTTGAGTTTTTGTATCCAGTCAGCCAATCTGTGCCTCTTTAGAGGACTTTTTAAACCACTCACATTAACTGAGAATATCGAGAGTCCGGTGGACATTTTTAATCCTTTTGCAACTATGTAAATTGGAATTTGAACAAAATTTTCAGGGTGGGTTTACTTTTGTGATGGACAATTATGCTGGTCTTTATGGAGGATAGGTCTGAGAATATCCTGGAGAGCTGGTTTTGTTATGGCAAATTTCTTCAACATGTGAATGTCATTGAAGTATTTAATTTCTCCATCATAAATGAAACTCAGTTTAGGTGGGTACAGGATTTTGGGTTCAAAGTTATTTTGTTTTAGGAGATTAAAAATAGATGACCATCCTCTTCTAGCTTGAAAGGTTTCAGCAGAGAGATATGCAGATATTTAAATATTCTTGCCCTTGTAGGTGATAGTTTTCTTTCATCTGGCTGCTTTCAGACTTTTCTCCTTCATATTAACTTTAGTAAAATTGATTATAATATGTCTGGGGGATGTCTTTTTCAGGTTGAGTTGTGCTGGAGTTCTGAAAGTGTCTGCTATCTAAATTTCAGAATCTCTTGGCAAATCTGGAAAGTTCTCTTTCATAATCATGGAGAAGAGACTCTGTGCCTTGTGAAGGCACTTCATCACTTTCAGGGATCCCTATAAGATAAATATTGGTTTTCTTGAAATTATTCCAGTGCTCTCTGAGAGAGTGATCTGTTTTTGCCCTCCACTTCTCTTCCTCTTTTAGAGTTTGGGAGCATTCAAAAGCTTTTTCTTCAATGTCAGAAATCTTTTCTTTGCTTGCTCCATTCTGTTACTGAGAGATTCTATTGTGTTTCTCAGATCTTTGAGAGCTGCAACTTCTTGTCTCAATATGTCAAAATCTTTGGTCATTTGGTCTTTGTATTTATTAAATTCTTGAGACATCTTTTGGGTTACTGCTTGGAATTCTAGTTTGATCTTATTTGCTATCCAGATTCTGAATTCGATTTCTGACAGCTCAGCTATTTGTTTGTGCATGGTATCTTGTGCTGTGTCTGCCCCATTATTCCTTGGGGGAGTTGATCTACTCTGATTATTCATATTTCCAGAGTATTTCCATTAATTTCACCTCATGATTGTTTTTCACTGTTGCCTCTGGCCATTCTCAGAGTTGGGGAGGCATCTCTCCAAGATTACACCCCAGTGGGATCACTGTATTGTTGCTGGATCTTTGTAGGGAGTAACCCTGTGTAGTTCCTCTGGGGCTACCCCAGCCAGGAGTTCTGGTTGTGGGAGCAGCTACAGAGTGTGACACACTTGGATCCAGCAACAGGACTGGGGGGGGGTGCACAAACTTCTTGGAGTGCCTGGCACCCAGTGACTTTGGCACAGAGGGCCCAAGGCTCCAACAGTCTCTGGCCAGGAGAAGGGCTCTGTGCAGAGTCAGGGAGGGCTCCAGAGGGCACGCAGCTTCCAGAGTCCCTGGCCAGACAAGTGGGCTGGTGTGGAGACAGGCAGGGTACAGGAGGAAGGACGTGGAGTCGCCCAGATCCCAGAGTTCCTGGTCAAGGCATGTGGAGGCCTGGCATCATGGGTCATAGGTCTCAGGTCACAGCACTGCTCCTACAGAAGTCCAGGCAGGCGTGAGTCATGGTGTAGCTCTTACCGGGGTCTGGGTGGGTGCTGATCACAGGTTGTGAGTCATGGTGCAGCTCTTCCAGCTGTCCGGAGGGTGCCAATCATGGGTCACAGTACAGCTCTTGAGGATCATAAATTTTAATTATAATTTTCATCAATTTAGTGAATATGATTCTTCAAGAGAAGAAAACAGATATTTTGGTTGCTAGTATTTGCTCTTCTCCTGGAAATCAGTATTGTGTAATCAGGAAATAGATTTTAGAGAAATATTTAGAAAATAATGAATTTTTAGAATTGAAACAAGAAGAATAAAGTTTGATCTTTTAATATTTATTTTTAGAAATATCAATTCAAATAAAGGTTAATAAGATAAACTCTGAAAAGAAATTTTCAGATTTAACAATGAATGCTTATTAATGATTCTGCTGAGAGCAACGTAAACATTATAGAACAAAAACTGTCATAGAGTATAAGAGTTTGTGTGAGGTTGATTATTGGTAATATCAATATTAAGAAAACTATTTTTATTAAAATTGGGCTGGGCTGGGAATGAATGGGAACTTCAGTGGTTGTAAGTGAACTTATACTGAAAGAAAGGAACCAAGGAAGATGAAGACAGGAAAGAGACAGGAATTGTGTGAAGTGGAAAAAAATTAATTACTAGACAGAAAGATGCCGTAGTCTTTTCACAGTGTGTTCTAGGTGGCTCTGGAGAGCCTGTTGAAGAAATTTGAGAGAATCAAATTGAGAAATCAGAGTGGGAGTATTTAAATCACAGAAATTAAAAAAAAAGTACAAATCAGGATTTGTGTTTTCCCCACACTTTCAGGGCACCAGTTTTAAACACTTACCAGTACCCATCATTGATTATAAGACTTTAACGTGGAAACACTATAAAATTCGTTGAAGACGTCTAACATGACTTTAGTAGTTATCCGGGAAAAATGACAAATATCATTTATAATGTCAAATATCTCTATTTTATTGTAAAAACAAAAAACATACAAACTTGTAACATTTTATCTTTAAAAGTAACAACCTAATTTATTTGTATGTACCAGACATAAATCATCATAATTGCTGAAGTTAGGGGGAAACTATCTTAATATTACTCAAATTGATACATGTAACATGGGGTAACATTTCTTATGAAAATATCATAAGGAAATTGTGCTGCTGCTTTGCAAAGGAAGATGAAAGTAAAGAGGGTGTTCTCTGAAAAACTGTGTTAGATGATATAAAAATTGGCTCTACGATGATTGTTATCAATACCCTAAGTCAAAGCCCACATAAGATGGTTTAATACAAGGTGAGAGGGGAAAAAAGAAGATGCATTTCTAAATAAAAAGTTTTGTATATGTTGTTTAGTTATACTGATAAATTATTATCAGTAAATACAATGTTTTATATATGTTCTTAAGTGTTCATATAGTCAAAATTATCTGAAAACATTTTAGCTTAGGTTTGGAAAAGTAAGTATCACATTATTTTTAAGTTATTTTACACTTAGGAATGCATGATAAATTTTACAGACAAAATGAAGAATAAGTTGTATGTTACACCTGAAAATATTTCTGTATAATGGAAATATTGATCTTTGCCAGTTAAGACATGAAGTTAGGTTCTCAATCTTCATGTAAATGTTAATAGGACAGTAGATTGACAGCGAATATAAAAGTCATTGAAAAATATTCATTTTGTTTATATCAATTTGGCAATTCGATTATTTGATACAGTATTTGGGGAAAGTAAAATATAAAAGATGGATAACTATTGGACTAGTTGACATTTCCATTCATACCTTTAAATCCCTGAAGAATAGAATGTTATAAAAATAAATTGATTTTTCTAAGCATGTTACTGTAAATATACAATGTTGCGGAAATGGTCTGCATGTAGCATTCACTGAATATTGGCTTAACCAGGCACATATTTCCTGCAAATTGTTTCAATTGCACAGCATTTAGGATAAAATTCCATTTTAGGTTAGCTTGATTCAATCTGTATTGATAATACCAAATCTATGGGGCAATATAATAAACTCATCTAGCCAGTAGTTACTGTGTTTTCTAAATGAGTGCTGTCAATTTCTTTCCATTAATGCAATGACCTGAGTTTCGTTTGACATTATTCTGGATGTTTTTTAAAAAATACTATAAACTGCAATTTAAAATAGACTGAGCTATAATCAATCAGATCTAAAGAGCTTTCCTTTCAGCTTCCAGCTCTCTCTTGTAACCACTCGGCAATGTACAAATGTTCATCTGGCAAAAGGTGGGTGTTTTATTCCTAACAATAATACCCTTTAGCATTTCAGCCACTCAAGAGATGATGAAAAAATTACACTACAGACAAAATACCATTTTTCATCTAACACTTTAAAACAATATGCTACTGGAGGAGCAAAATTAGTAGGCGAAAGTAGAGTGGTAATTTTTAAATGAGTTTTCCTATACAGTGAACAATTTGCATGAATCAACAGAATTCCTCATCCATCTACAATTAATTTTGCCATCCTCAGGACGGCTCAAAAGCTGCTATAGCCAAAAAAATAAAAGAAAATAAAAAATAAAAAGAAAGAAAGAAAAGAAAAAAATCATACTTGTAAATGAACAGAATTTATCAACTTATGAACCTTTCTGTTTGCTTTTTTAACCCCATAAATAAATTATTAATATCTATCCCTTTTTTAAATATTAATCATACCTCTACTACCTTGGTCAAACTAGTTTGTTAAAAAGAATAAGTGCTTCAAAAGATAACCTATACTCAATCCAAATGAAGAAAAGTAGAGTCAAGTAAAATCTCCCACGTCTGTATCCAAAATATTTAAGAATACATTAACATATTTAAAAACCCCAAATCTAAAGGCGAAACTGCTGCTAATGATATCAAATCCCATAGATAAACCAAAAGAAAACTTTACAAATTGTCATCAAACACCAACAAAAAGGCCCCACAAGCCCCTTACCCTTCCCTGAATATTTACCGCCGCAGATCCCTCACTCAACTATGTAGCCTCCTGAAACTTGCTGCCCCAACACCTGGTGGTGTCTTTGGAGGTATGTTCCTTGAAAAGGGAAATTGCAGCTCTCCTTTCCGACCGGAAAATAAAACAGTTTCCATGTCCATAGATCTACATATCTATAGCTCTTATTTTGTTCCAATTTGGTTCTATCATCTACTCCTTCCATAAAAATCTATTTTTGTTAATTATAAAATAAATAATTACGATACATGTGAAGAAAAGTCACAGAGAAAGGAAACTTTAAAAATTCATTTGAGATCACATGAAATATATTCATTTCTTAGAAGGGGAACTGTTGGATCAAAGGATATGAGTAGTTTAAGTCACTAAAACTATGTTACAAAATTGAACTCCCACAAGTTTATGCAATTTTAGACTCTTAGTATTAGAATGTGTACTTCTTTAGCTTTTTATATAACATTATACTTTGTAATATTGTGTCTACTTCTTTATTAAATATAAGTAACTTATGGAATGTATTTGTGGTAGGCTGAATTATGGCTTCCTTTAAATGTTCACCTTCTAACTCCCAGAAAATGTTGACTAGGTTACTTTACGTTATTAAAAAAAAAAAAAAAAATCAAGACTTCGTAGTGATTAAGTTAAGAATCTTTCCCTGGGGAGAATGTCGTGAATTATTCTGGTAGGTTCTTATAAGAGTGAGGCAAAAGAACCATAAGCACAGAAGGAACGTGATGTGGGAAGCTAATGTCAGAGAGGATTGGAAACATACATACAATCTGAGAAAACATACATACAATCTGAGAAAATCACCACCATGGCACAGCATCAATGATCTGTTTGAAATTCTCATTAGTCCCTTTCCGCCCCAGAATGAACACTTATATAGAATATTAAACTTAAGATAAAGAGACAGAATAGGTTAAATATGATTATGAGTACCTACTATGCTTTATATTCATTGTATCTAAACTTTAACAACAAAACAATGACAAAGCAAAAAACTGGGATATATGCGATACACATATGTGTGTGTATATATTTAAAACCTATATGAACTATGAGGGAATTGATGCTCAGAATGTTAATTTGTCCTAAACCACTAAACTATACAAACGATGATTGACGTGCCTCAAGTATGTTTTAATTCAAGAAAATACAACAATCTCTCTTTTCTAATTTTTGAAGAAGTGTAGATTTGATTTTAAAAGTTAACAGCATTGAAAAAGCCATTTTGGAATAAAACATTGTTGAAGTTTCAAAAGAATCTGCTGTAAGTTTTTCTAATGATAGCAGAACTTTTAATTTATGCTTACAAATAAAAATTAACAAGTTCTTATTTCTATATAAAAAGGATTCTTAAAAATGAACGTATATTTTCATATAAACACCTCAATAAAAAAAAAAACAGATCCTCTAGTTACACATATGTGTATTCAGCATTGAAAAAATGAAAATTATTCATGTTCTGGAAGTAGCAGTATTATAATCTATTATTACATTGGTATAAATAGATTCCCACTTCATAAGTGTTTAATCACTAATACAGCAGATTATTTGAAGAGCTCCATTGCCAAATTTACCTTGTAATTGTAATTATCTTCTTTTTTGTCTTTCTAATTAAATTTGTTCTTATTCTTTTGATGCACTAGCACTGGTAGAAAAATAACTTTGTTGGCAAGATAATATTTTCTTCAGAAATAATCATTTTTAATATGAAAGTGAAACGAAAAGACAGAGTTCTATAAACATTATGACTCTGCTAAAAATATTGGAGGTATTTTAAAAGTTATGTTCATGTTACAAAAATAAATCTTGCAAAGGATCTATCACTATTTGCCATCTAAATATGTTGTATTTTTTTGCATTGTTATATACCATGACACATAGTTTAATGTGGTATTTGAAAAAAGGTAGATTTTTATAAGGAAACTTTATATTTGGGCACTTAGTTATTATCAAAGATAAATAATTATTCATTATTATAATTAAATAGAACTTGCTATTTAAAAATTAAGATGTTAAATACTAAGAACATAAATTTAATTAATTTCCTATTTCCTTTTTCTTAACACTAATTGTCTTCATTTTTTTCTTCTGTTATGAGCTCTTGCTTTATGTCAAAATTCTCGATATTCTATAGGATTAAGTTCGATGCTTTATAATAATATTTTCTACCTACTACCACCCTGATGACCAGTATGCAATGGAGTATCAATCTTTTAATGTTTGTTTAGTGCTCATTCTAATACCTCCTTGCTCCAAAGTTGCTTGAATTTTTCTATATGGGTTGCCGAAACCATTTAACTAAGTAATTTTCTAAAGTCAAATATATACTTTCTCCTCAGTCCAATCAGTCTTCAAATCTATCCTAAAATTTTGGGACTTAAGCCCATTCTCCTAAATTCTTTTTTCTTCTTGGGGAATCATCATTTACACAGCCTGCTTTTCTCTTAATTCTATCAATGAACCAACAAATCCTCTGTTACACTAACTAGCTATCATAGAAAGATCACAGTGATGTTTGATATGATATGTAATAGTTATAATTACTCATTAACCATTCATTCCCCGTGGTACGTACCCCATGTACCACATATTCCCAGTGACTAAGGCGGTAACAATAGACCATTTTTCAGTAAATTTTGGATTTCATTTGTTATGTGAACAAGATCATATCTTAGACATCATAGATAATTCACTTCAAGGTGCTGTTAACATGAGGCTGCTCTTCTATCCCGTTCTTCCTAATAAGGGTGACATTTTGTTTTTTTTGTTGTTATTGTTTGTTTTTGGTGTCCAATCTAACCAGTTGCTCTGCAGAAGAGATACATTTAAAAAACCATTAAATATGAAATACCTGATTCCAAATCAAAAGTTTAGTTTATTATATCTGAAACAAGAAGTAGGACAATTAATCAAAGTACTCACCGAAATTATTGACACAGTTTTGCCAATGGTAGCTTATTGACGCCAGAAGCAAAGATGCCTGTAGGACAAGTCCCCGTGGATTTTATGCTTTTTTTTTTTTTTTTTACATTTCAGGCTAATGTAAGGATACAAGTGATTAGTTTGCATTGTTTGCACTTGTTAGGTAAAATCTAAGTTGTAGTAAACTTTCATGATGACTCACATACTCTCTGAAACATCTGCTTCTTTGAAAATCGCCGCCAGATGGTGATTGGCTATCCACACAAATAACGCCTGCATTCTAAGGTATCTAAATATATATGTTTTAGGCCCTACCCATTAATTCCAAGAATCCATTTCAATAAAGATGTACCAGGCTTCAACTAAAATTATTCTGTAAAATGCCCAAGTTCCTTACCCTTAAGTGGGAAGGGACATTTGCTAGTCATTTGCTTTGGACCACAGCTACCTGTATAGTCTTTCAGAAATCAGTAGATTTTATTATGTTATTTAAAGAATGGATATTATACCCTTTTCAAACATTCTGGAAAAGAAAGCCTTCAGGTAATAGGAAGTTCTTGTTTCCGTTTTTCTACTGCTACCATTTTCTGTTTTAAGGTCTTATTTTTACCAGTGCCAGGAGCAACAGGATAAATAAAATTTCATTCTGTTCTCCTCTGACTTCTATGAGAAATTAATATACTTAAGGCAACTCCCTCAGATTTTAAATCTTGTTCTTCCACTTTCCATTCAGAAGCTATCCATCATAATTAACATTAACATTTTGCTACTTCATATAAAGTATGACTAGGCAGCCATGCTGGCATTAACTCCACAACACATATTTCCATCTCCTACTGTACCTTGTTGAAACATGCCTTAGTCATCAGTATGTGTGCAATTGATAAATATGACTTATCACTGCACCAATCTAAGGATCCCATAAAAAAACTATTTGTGACAGACTCACATAAGGCAAGTTGGACCTTTTCAGTATTTCAAGCCACGAATTTTCATGTCCTCTGTAATTGTATTCTTCCTTTCAAACCCTCTCATCTCTATTTTTAAAACACATCTGATGCAGAATCTGAACAATCTGAACATCTCTTACTCTGTTACCACGCCAATTCAAGTCACCATAATTTTTATTGCAATAGTATCAGAATTTATATTGTAGTATTCCTTGCCTAATTTTACACTATCTATTCTAAACACAGCAGCCAAGGATGTATTTTACAAAGTCAGTTCATGTTAATTCTTTGATCAAATTCTCCAACTACCTCAAAGTAAAAAAACAATGTTCTTACTATGACTCTCTCTGTCTTCCATGAGGTGATCTCTTATTCCTTCCTTCCTTTATGCCATCTCCTAGGACAAGTTGTTTCCACTCTGCTCCAGCTATAATCTCCTTATAGAGATCCTCTCCAATGTTCTATCCAGAGTGGAGAGAGAGGGGAGACTGGGTCTGGCTCCTGTTGTCACAGCCATTGAGCTTCATAGAGACAGCGCTGGTGCAAGTGAGCTAGATGGGACTGGGAACTGTGCACTGCTGAGAAAAAATAACTAAACATGGGCAGAGAGGATCCTAAGAAATGTCATCGTATGCATTCTTTATGCAAGCTTGTCGGGAGGAGCACGAGAAGCAGCACCCAGATGCTGAGTCTAACTTCTTACAGTTTTCTAAGAAGTGCACAGAGAGGTGGAAGATTTTGTCTGCTAAAGGGAAAGGAAAATTTGAAGATATGGCAAGATGGACGGGGCCCATTAAGAAAGAGCAATGAAAGCCTATAACCCTCCAGGAACCAAAAAGAAGTTCAGGGATCCCGCAGCACCCAAAAGGCACCCTTCAGCCTTTTACTTGTTCTGTTCTTAGTATCACTCCAGCATCCAAGGAGAACATCCCAGCCCATCCATTTGTGATGCTGCAGAGAAACTGGGAGGGATGTGGAATAACACTGCTGGGGGTGACAAGCAGCCTCAAGGAAAGGTGGCTACGAAGCTGAAGGAAAAACGTGAGAAGGGTATCACTGCACAACCAGCTAAAGGAAAGCCTGATGTGGCAAAAAGGAAGTTATCAAGGCTGAAAAAAATCAAGAAAAGGAAGGAAAAGGGAGGAGATGAAGAGGAGGAAGAGGAGGAAGATGATGATAAATAAATTGGTTCTAGCGCAATTTTTTTCTTATCTATAAAAGCATTTATCCTCTCCTCCCCCTTGTACAAAACTCACTTATTTTAATGAAACAAAAAATTGAAATGAATGGCTATGTTAGATTCGTTTATAAACTGTGCAGTGTCTTTTTGTTTTGTACAGTTAACACACTGCCCAATGTGCTTTTGCATAGCTTTCTCCTGGTGGTATTTTATAGCCACTGTCCTTGCCTGGTATGGGATGAGAGTTGTAAATTGGCGTGGAAATTTAAAGCAGGTTCCTGGTGCACAGCAAGAATTAGTTATATATGGACATGGTAGTTTTTTGTGTTTTTTTTTTTGTTGTTGTTGTTGTTGTTGTTGCTGCAGTTTTTGGCCAGAGGCGGGATTGAACCCCCACCTCCAGTAGATGGGGCCAGTGTCCTACTCTTTGAGCCACAGGTGCTGACCAGAAATGGTAGTTTTTTTCATCTTGAGTTGACTATGATGCAGCTTATATGAAATAATTGTTTTGTAACTGATGACCACTCTGTAATTGCAAAAAAAAAAAAAAGTTGCAGCTGTTTGGTTGACATTCTGAACGTTTCTATGTAAATACGATTTTTTTTTATTAGTACTATTATACTGCTGTCTTTTTCATAGGGCTGAAATTTTTTTCTTGGTGAGAAGCTAGTCAGTGCTTTTTGCCTATTATGGATTGCGTGAATTATTACAGTGTTTATCTTTTCATATAGTTAGCTGATTAAAAGCTTTCGTCTACACACTCTGCATATCATGATGCGGGTTATAAAAGTTAAATTGAGACAGTTCTCCTGTAGAACTAAAACTCCAAAATTGATAACAGATTTCACACAGCCCACTTATAATTATGTGAAGAGTAAGCTATCTATTCATAGCATGGGATGATTGGAATCAAACATTTTGAAAATCTGTCCCCGAAGGACTAATAGAAAAATATATTCTAATCTTTACATACATCCATTCTTTTATTTTTTGAGACAGAGCCTCAAGCTGTTCCCCTTGGTAGCATGCTGTGGCATGACAGCTCACAGCACCTCAAACTCCTGGGCTTAAGCGATTCTCTTGTCTCAGCCTTCCAAGTAGCTGGGACTACAGGAGCCCGCCACCACACCCGACTTTTTTTTTTTTGGTTGTAGTTGTCATCATTGCTGTTGTTTGACAGGCCTGGGCTGGGTTTGAACCCGCCAGCTCTGGTGTCTGTGGCTGGTGCCTTAGCCGGTCAAGCTACAGGCGCCGAGCCTATGCATGTATTCTTAACTCTCAGTCTCAGGTAATGGAAGTCATTTTTGCAGTTCTCACATTAAGGAAGACTGAGAATGTATACCCCAAAGCAGGAACTTAAAATATAAGACTGCCATGTGACACTTTTGGTTAATGTTAGTCACAGCAAGGACAAGAAAAGGGCTGACTGTAAATGTCTTTTCCATTTATCTAAGAATGGACTGCTCAGGAAACATGAGATTATCCATTAAGAGTATCTTTAATTAGTTGGACCAGCCTTGAAAATGATACCACATATAAATAGGGTATATTTTCTGTAGAGTGGTTTGCTACTTTTTGAATAAAACCAATATGAGGAAAGAAGACACTTAAACTTTCCATCCCAATACTTGTTATTCAATGTATTTGAATTTAATTTTTCTTTACAAAACCCAAACTCATTTATTTGAGACATGTTAATCTATTTTTCAAGTTAACAAAAAATTTAGCAATTTTGAGGTTTTAGAAAGTATTGTTCTCTTACAGTGCCAAGATTTTAACATAGTGTTTCTGTAATTTTACATGCTTTTGTGATGGAGTGCTGTTTTGTTATATAATTTTGACTTGGATTTTTTCCATTTGAATGTGTTTATATAATTTCAGCAGGGAAATTGAACAGCTGAGTCCTGGATGATACTAATATATTAACGATTGCAGAGGTTTTAAATACTAGTTAAGTATCTTTCACTTGAGAATTTAAGGTTTTTTTACATATCTATTTTAATCTTGTTTCCAGTAATGCCTCTTTTACCATTACCTTTTACGGTGCTGTAACACAATGTGCATAAGAGATGGCAAAATTTGTTCCTTTAAAAATATTCAACTTATGCTTATACATAGGTTAATGGGCTTATAAAAACAGGTTTTGTCAAACAAACAAATAAAACAAAGAAATCCTCTCTAACGCACAGGCACGCGCAGATGCAAACTCAGCTCAGAGCCTTTGGGCAGGCTTTTCTCTCTCTTGAAATGGTCTTTTCTCAGATATGTATACAGTGCTCCTTTTCTCTCTGCTCATGTCTCTCCTCACTTGTTTCTCTACTAGAACTTGCATCTGGATGAGTATCTACTCCCTCGCCTCCAGCCCAGCTGCTCTGTTGTTACAAACGGCACTTATCACCATCTGACCATTCTATAGTTACCCAATCCTTCATTTATTGCCCAGTCAAAATGCAAAATCTCTGAAACCAGAGACTTTGTTTTGCCTCTAAAACTCCATTGCATATATCAGACACTACAAAAGATATTAACAAATCAAATATTTCTTGAGTACATGAATGAATGTTTGCATAAAGGCATGGATGAATGAATAAATAAATGAATTTTGGAAGTTGCTTCTGATAGTAATGTTCACAAACATTTTTCTATAATTAACTGAAAGACAAATAATATAATCCTCATTACTTTAAGTGCATGTTTTCTTCCTGTTTTTTTCCAAACATAAATAAACAGAGAAAATAATTTTAAAATTCTATTTATATATTTAATGGTAATATTTATTTTAGAAGATTGGGCTATTAATCTAGAAGAATGAATACATATATACACAATATATATACACACACAGAGACACAAAAAATGAGTTTACTTAAGTTCTCTATTTTTCAAGATAAACTTTTCTCAAAAAATTCATTGTACATTTTTTTGCCTGAAATGCATATGGAAAAAATATTTATGATATATGAATGTAGTAAAAGAGTTTTTTAAAAACTGAAGGAGAAGCAAAACATTAAAAATGGATCAACGAATGTACCAGTATTAAAATTCAAGTCTCCTGTATGTCAAATGTCAACAAAGAAAAAAAGAAAGACTTTGAGAAGAGATATTTTATAGTTTATCTAATGCTGCAATAACGTCTTTATTACTTGGAAAAATCAAAACATCCTGTCTCATAGTGGTGGAAAGGATGAACTGTGGTTCATACAACACTGTTGTTAAAATGAAATTTAGTAAGAAGTGAAAAAGTATATAAATCTTAAAATAACATTGGCTAAAAGAAAGTTAAAAAAAAGTATATGCATGTATGATACCACTTATGTAATTTAAAATCCAGAGCAACAGCATATATTACATAAGTTTGTGTGCAAATCATACATAATAATTCTCTTGAGAAAGGGAAAAATAAGAAAATTAGAATAAAGCTTGAAAAGCCTCTGTGATTTTTTTAAAAGAACAAACTAGGGGAAACTCTTAACAGTTTTTATCTTTGTTCACGATTATATGGGTGTTTCTTTTTCTGCATCTTTGCTTCTTTCCCTGAAGCTTTAAAACAATCTCAAACTTTACTGAAAAACACAGTTCAAATAAAATTATTTTTCTTCCTAATCTATTTGAAAATAATAACCCCATCAGTCAAATGTTCTAGTATTTCTTTCAAACACATTCTTCAATCTGACCATCAAAATAAGAAAATCAACATTGATTTATGACTGCTATGTAATACTTAGGCGTCATTAAAATCTTAACATGTTCTAACATTTTTTCTTTCAGAAAGATCCAGTTTAGAATCAACATTGCATGTAGCTATCATTTTAATTTTCTTCAGTCTAGATTATTTCTTCCTCTTTTCCTTTACTGGCACGATTCTGACGTCTTTGATAATTATAGGTCAACTATTTTGCAGAGTGTGTGTTGTAATTTTAGTTAAAAACAAAATCTGGGCAGTGCCTGTGGCTCAGTGAGTAGGGCACCACCCTATATACCGAGGGTGGTGGGTTCAAACCCAACCCTGGCCAAATTACAACAAAAAAAATAGCTGGGCGTCATGGTGGGCACCTGTAATCCCAACTACTCGGGAGGCTGAGGCAAGAAATTTACCTAAGCCGAAGGATTTGAGGTTGCTGTGAGCTGTGACAGCACAGCACTCTACCGAGGGTTAATAAGTGAAACTCTGTCTCAAAAAAAAAAAATCTTCTCTCAACCTTGACAACTTCTCCATAAAGCTAGAAAAGTATAGTTTTAGTTTTGTTACTTAATAAGCATTAAATCCAAGTGTGATTTGAATCACAATCTGCTAAGAGATTGCAAAGACAGAAGGAAATCTCACCCTTTTATGGAGCAAGCAGAAACAACCCATTATACACGCGTTCTCCTGTAAACAATAACTCGTCCTCAAGAAAAGGCCTTGACAGCACCATTTGTCACTCACAGCTCATCTCGAATTCACTTGTTAGTGGGTATAACCATGTGGGTTTACTAATTGGCTTTCGCTAAAGGAAAGATGAACTTCTCATATATTTCGTCAAGAAGGCGGTTTTACAACTAGGAGCTAGGTGACCACTCACCGAAGTTACGCTGCTTCCCTCCCACGGAAAGTGAGAGATTGGTGCTATCTTCATTGATGATGACATTTAGAATAGATGTGCCAGGTCTTTGAGAAAGACATTCCTGAGTCTATAAAACAGGCAAGAGCTTATTGACTTTTAAAGAGATTTTCGTATGTTTCAGAGATTCCTGAGTCTATAAAACAGGCAAGAGGCTTATTGACTTTTAAAGAGATTTTCGTATGTTTCAGAGACAAAAGGAAAAAAATTACAAGTTTTCTAAAGTAAGTGGTCTAAGAAAAGGAAAGAAGGACCCTCTTCCCTTACTTTCAACAGAAAGATTTGTGTTTCTGTTTGGACATGTATTTACCTTCTTAAGTGCCACTCAGTTCGGGTGTGTTTGATATTTCCTTATGATTTGACTCTGTTGTATTAGCAGGAATAACAAGGGTTTTTTTTTTCCATTTCATCCTATCTACCTGCTCTGTTAATGGTGATGTCAATTTTGATCATTTGGTTAGGGAGGTGTATGCCAGGCTTTTTCACTTTCAAGTTACTTCTTCACTCCCTTTAAAATTAATAACGATTTTAAAGAGAAGAGATATTCCCAATCACATTTTCAATGTATTCACATATTTATTTAAGACAGCGGGGGCTTGTGTAGTTTTCTGCTTTTATTCAAGGGGATATTAATCTATTAATATTACTTATTTTGGTTCTCAATTATTTCTGATATGACCAGTAGAAACCCCTTCAAGTTGGCTTATGTTTCCCTTCATTATTTCCCTATGTTAATATCTCCCTATATATCAACTTCCTTGATATTTCAAGATCATGCTGCACTTTCTTTGCTTCAACCCTGAAAAGAGCCCTTTCTCCAAGGAAGTATGGTTTTTCTTACTGGAGAATTGTGCATAGAAACCAATATCTAAATACTTAACATGCTTGGTGCTATTTATCTATGAATGTTCCCTCTATATTCAGTAGACATACTGACCGGGGTGTATGCACATGCATGTGCATGTACACATGTACACACAGCTATGTACGTTTTTATGTCTATACATCTGTATAGACATAGAAGATAAGTGAACACTATCATTTCCAGTTCAAATCCAGTAACATGAAGCACATTATGGTTTTCACCATTTCTTAATTTGTAATTTTTTTTCTAAAAGAGAGAAAACATCTTATACCTAATATGTGATTGAGACCTCCTGTATTTAACAAATGCCCTTCACCACTTTCACTACTACCAACACTTACTCCCAGTCCTCTACTATGTAGAATCTCTGCTCAAGCTGGTGCACTGCTGCCAATTCTTCTTTTGGACACCTTTGTACCTCTATCAAGTTCAAGACCATTTGTTAAGCTATCCCCTTCTAAGGGCCCTTCTCACTCATCTCGTGCAGCTAGACTATCTCCTGGAATTCCCTCCATGTGGAAAATTCTCTCATCCAATTCTAGTTCTTACTTTCCAAGGGAAGGAAAGTGAAATTCAAATAGGATATTTTTTAAAATATTTAAATCTAACTACCTAAAGAAATACTAGTTTCTTGAAGACATCTATGCCAGTAATCTCCACTATTCTTGCATTGGATAATTCACTAGGAGGACTCAATATATATGTAATTACATTCCCAACTAGAATTTATTACATGGGAATATTATCTACTAAGAAGCTCAGAATCTTTACTTCAGGCCAGTCATTAAGTGTGTGGCACATACAAACATACTAGACTCCCAGAGTATTCACCTTAAAGTATATTGAAAGTGTAAACAATTGAGGCATAGTAAGCAACCCAGCAGTTCTGGAAATGATGAGAATGCTCCTAGAGTTAAGTTTTGAGATTTTTAGCCAAGTGCCAACCTTGCAAATAGATTTGTGGAAGATAAAAGTGAGGCTTGCCTGCTTTATTAACTCTTTCCTTATTGACCTTTATTTTTTCTTTGGAAGGTAACTTCCAATTAAGTACATAAATCATAATAGACCTGTTTGATAAATTTTGCATTCCTTTTGCTCATGCCACCACCATTAGACCAATATAAGGAACATTTCTAGCACTCCTAAATATAGTGACTGCTAAGACTTCTGTCATTCTCATGAGTTGTGACTGATTTTTACCTTCATACAATTGGAATTATACAATATCTGCTCTTTTATGTCAACATGACATGTGTGAGATTCCTCAGTATCTTTGTATATAGCAATTGTTTTATTCATTATTATTTATATGTAAAACTCCCTTTAATAAATAAACCACAACTTATGTGCACATCCTACTATAGAAAATCATTTAAGTTAAAAAAAATTCAAACCTAAAAGGACACTGATGGAACATCTTTGTACAAGTCTTAATTTGTACACAAGAGCCTGTTTTTGTATTATTACATGCTCAGAAGTATAATTGTAGGACTATGAGCTCAGTCTAAACATCATATTGTATGTCTAAATGGTGAATATTGCTTTTCTTTTTTTTATTTTTTAACATTCTGATAATATTTCTCTTTTAATTAAATAATTTAATTGATTTATATTTATTGGAATAACTGAAAGAATTGGGCTACCATCTTGCTATTTGTCTTCTAATTGTTCCTTCAGCTTACTGTATTTTCATTACTCCTTCATTTCTTTTGCATAAATCAATTATTTTTATAATTCTGTTATTTATTTCTCCTGTCTTAGCTTTCTACTCATATCTTTTTTTGGTGTTTTTAGGGTGTTAAGCTTCCTTCTGGAAGGTAGCTAAATCACTATAAATCAGGTTGTTCCTGTTCATTCTTGCTAGTAGGATTTTTGTAAAGGTTGGTATATTTCAGTCTTTTTCCTTATGTTTAGAGCATAACCTGTACTTTTATCACATGACTCCTGTGCCTAGGACTAGGGCTTTCTCAGATATCAGCTGACTGTATTATCCACTATAGTGCCTTCAGCTTCTTTCTGCACTAGGTACTCTCTAAAAACTCAGCTCACCTTTTTGGGTTTCCATTCTGTGGCTCCTTTCTCGTGTAACCTGCTACAAAATCCTTTCTCTCTTGTCATTCTCTGTTTCTTCAACCATGTGAGACTAACACTCTCTCTTGTTTTCTAAATCCTTGGGCAACACTTTGAAAATGCATTCAGGAATAAAGATATGGTAACAGAACTCATCTCTTATGTTTCCCTATTCTCAAACATCTCAGCCCTGTGTTGGTTTCTTTTCACACCTGCCAACACAGTACCATTCTTTCCTATATTTTACTCAGCTTTCAGTGTTATCATTGAAAGAAAAGAAGATCCTATACTACATTTTTTATTCTAGCCAGAATTAAAAAAATAATTATAATTCCTATTATTCTAACAGACTATTATAGTGTTTAAGTCACATTGAAGCATTGGATATGTGTCAACACTTTGTTTGGGGGGAGATGTTTGTTTTGTTCTTGTACTTCCTACCATCTCACCTTTCATGATTTCTTACTTATGATGCAGGTCAAAAAATTAAATGTCAGAAATAGTGTCCAATAAATAGTAGGTAGGAGTAATATTTAACATTAGTCAGACATGAATGTTTATCAGATAAACTGGATTTGATTGTACCAGTGGCAAAGGTTTTGACATTGTAAATTTTTTAGACCTTGCATATGTAGAAAACACTTTTTAAATAGAAGATGTAATGCCCAAAATGTTAAAATAAATGTGACATTTAATTTGGAGATAATAAAATATCTGTTATAAACTTTGAGTGAAAAATTAGATTATTTGTCTGATAAATATTCACTCACATTTTGCATGTATTAACACTGGAGGTGAGGTGGGTATCAAAAACTTCCATTGACATCCTCCAATGTTGGATAATAAAGTCACAGAAATACTTTTGGTGATATAAAGACGGCTGAAAAGTTATCTGTTGGAAACATTTAATTCAGCAAGTGATTCGCAGCATGCAGCATTTAGATTTACACCTTGAAGTCACTCAGGGTAGCCTGTTCAACTTTTAAAATGCTCCATGCTTTCAAAATACTGGCTTGAATCTGATTTCCCTATATTATAGCTGTAGTGTGCTTATTGTAACTTCCATGGTCATGCAAAGTGAATCAGCCCTTCTGTATTAAACAGTTCTTAAAGAATTTAGAAGATACCTATCATTGTCACCAACCTTCTTTCCTGCCTGATAAGTAGGTTCCTATCTTTAAATCAGTTGTCATTTGCTGGTTTTGTATTCTACATCTTCTCCGTCTGTCTCCTTTGGATGTATCTCCAGTTTTTAATATTCCTTTTTAATGTTATAACCAGGTATGGTCTGGAAGAAGAGAGAACATTAGGAAATCTGCTTAGGTATTTTTGAATACTACTTCTATTAATAAAACTAATATCCCTTACAGTAGTTTAATAGCATCATTTACTCATATTATTCTTATATTTAATTAAACAATTCAATATTTATACATTTACTGCTCCCACATTATGGGGCCCAAGTGCCTTTTATAAATTTCTGTATGTTTCATCTAGTTATTTTTTATTTCATTACTCCAGCTTTTGACTGCATTTTACATCCTAATTCTATTATTAACATATTCATCATTCTCTCTTTACTTCTGCCAACTTCCTGTTGACTGCAAAGGTTTTGCCAGCAATGTTCATCTAAAAGTCATCAGTTAACTATTGCATAAAATGTTCACAAAATAATGCATGGCAACCCACCAGTCTTATTAATATTATTAATATCATTAATTAAAATAATAGCGTGATGAGAGCTACTATTCAGATCCCACTCTTTTAGGCATTATGTTTGTTCATATTTTATTTGTTAATATTCAATAAAATTATTATTTAATTGCTTTTATGTGTGCTCTTGTAGCAACTCTACAAAACATGTATTGTTGAACTTCATACATGATTTATTTGAAAGGTTAAGTTTCAAGGTAATAAGTGTAGGACCAGAGTTTGAACCCTGTTATCATTCTCTAAAATTTTACTTTACATTATTATTTCAAACTGCCCCCCATAAATCACGTACTTTTGATTCTGACTACTATCATTAAGTTCAATAGTTTTTCAACCCCCAGTTGGTGTTGAGAGTTCTATGAAACATATCTCAAAAGGCACTGGTCTGTGTAATATTATCTCACAGACTCCTAAATCATTCTTTCTTAATGTGTTTCCCATGGAACAATAGTCTTCAAGATACTTCACTAAAAATGAATTCATGTTTCTTTTTTTAATTCAAATGATAAATGAGTGGGCAGTCAACAAAACATATTCCTCCTCCTCTGGGTTCTGAAACAATTGAGAAGCAGAGATAGGTGTGAAATACAGAGCCAATATCTGCCTTATAATTTGGTAAAACTGGATTGGAAAACCCACCTTGGACCCAAGGTCAAATTATGCCTCCTAGATTTTAAGTCTCAGCAGCTGTAGAATTTCAGGCTTTGGTGACACTATGTAGTTTAAGAGAGGTCCCTGGAAGTGTTGAATTTATGGTATATAATTCACCATTTTGGGGGGCAAATAGTGTATAACAATCACTATTTTGCAGATAAGGAATTTGAGGTAAGGTATATAAAGGTCAAGTGTTTCCTTCCCTTCAGTAAGTAGTAGAGTCAAAATCTAAGAACAGGGCCAATGGCTCCAGAGACTGAACTTGAAATCACCATGCTCTGCAGACTGCTGTTATCTTGGGGAAGGGGGGCGGGGGGGGGGGAAGGAGAGGGGAGGGATTCTGTTAGGGTTCGGGCAGTTGTCTATATTCTTGGTTTTTGGTATGCTCTTGGCTGAAGAGTGACCATACCCACCAAATGCAAGGCAACCATGACACAAAGTTTATCGAGGAAGAGAAAGATAGAGGTTTATGGAGGAGAATACGATTTGCCACAGACAGCAAACAGACCCTTTGTTATGACAAAAAGTGTCTGGGTCTGGTCTGTGCCCTGTTTTATAGTGTCTGAATTCAGCCCTCCTTGTAGCTTAGACATCACCACGGAACCACTTTGGTGGACAGTTAATGAGATGATAGTTAGCCTTAGGTTATTCTCTTGGTCACTTTCCAAATCCTATTGCATCTGGCCTGCCTGGTCTGCTGGCTGTGTGACTCCCTGCATTCCTTTGCACATATTTGGTAGTGTGCATTTAAAAATTCAGTTTAATCAGAAAGTATTTATAGGGTAATAAGTCAGCTTTAAATTAAAAAAAAAAATCCAGTGACTTGTCAATGAAAAAAACAAATTAAAATAATAAAACTACATATAAAGGAAGCGTAAAAGCCAATATTTATGTGAAAACATCCAGATACATGTATTCTAATTATGGCATGAAGTCTGTTTGGTATTCTAACATATCCTTAACAAACCATGATTTCCAAGACGAGTACCTAATAAAATTGTGATTGACTTTGAATATAGGAATCACAACATAGTCTTACACGGTGGAAGTAACATAAATAAATTTAAAAGACACTACCTTACAAAATGTACAAGGTCATGCAGTCTAATATAGTTTCTGAAGAGTGAAGTATTTATTATTCAAAATTGTCATTTATTGTATATTTTTCACACAATCTAAAAATTGGTAGAAAAAAGCCAGCATTAATTAAAAAAAAAAGGTGTATTACAACATGAAAAAAATTCATTTTCGTAGAAATGTTTGTGTTTCTCTTGTGTTTCTCTTTCTCTCTCAACATATATGTTTAGTCTGTCATGAAAGTATTACTGGAATGTCTCTGCTGGACCTTGGTCCAGAAATTGGAGGATTAAATTTCTAGACCACTATAGGTAAGTGAAGGGGTAGATTTTCTTGATATTATAGATAAAAGGAGAATAAAGACAAAGCCTCCAGCACAGAGGAGGGTGGAACTGAGTGTGTAGCCCATTTCAACTCTCTGTCTCTTACTACCCTGAAGGCAGAGGGGGACAGGGAGATGGAATCCATGTCAAAATATGTCACAACTGTTTGGTACCAGAGATCTGTGGGTAGAAGTTAATTCTGAAACTACCCATCAGTCTTGATAAGAGTGTTTCCCTCCTTCCCGGTAATGGTGGCTTAGAGGGAACATTGATGAAAGTGGTTTGACTGATTAGGTCCAGGACATGGCTTGAGAGAATACATTATATTTCCAATTGATCCTAAGGCAAATGGCTCAATTGCTACACTGGGAGAAAGCATTATAAATAAAAGGAATATTACTGACACTATGCAAGGGAAGGACGTTATAGATATTTTTGGCAGTTTTAAATCAAGCATTTTCATTATCAAAATGATATATGAGAATAATTTTTAACATTGCCACTAAGAGAAACTTAACTTTCATATCATATTGGTTATATAATAGCATAAAGAGCAGCAGTATTCAATGAGCCACATCCCTGTATATATTGGCATTGGATTTCAAGTGCTGGGTACAAAATAATAAAATGAGATACTCTGTTAAAAAAAATGCATCATTTGTCATTTCACACTTATGCTTTTACCTCCCCACAAACCTCTCTCTAATTCTATAAATTATTTGCAAAATGAAACCATTGAAGTTAATTTTCTATGAAACATTTTCACAACAATTACGAGTGAAAACAAATGTTATAAAAATGTTGAAAATATTAACAGAAGCTTTGTCCATCATGTTAGTTCATTTTCTCAAATGATGTATCCCCTACCCAAGTTCAGGTGCACCTTTCGAAGGTGCCACCAGGATAGGAGCACTGCCTTTACAGCCTTGCTCTCTTCTGCTTGTTGTTGCATCACTTTTAAGGTGAATTTTGTATGCCCCTACTTTGCACATAAATGAAAATACAAAGTTCAGAACTCTGCTTGGAGGTCAGTAAAACATAATAGATTTTATCTGGTCTATTTTTCAGATATAGCACTGTCTTTGACACACTGTGAAAAACTTAATGTCTTATATTTTACTTTGAAAAATAGATTTTGTTTTTATGTTTTTAAGAAACAAACATACCAAATCTTTTACATAGATCTTTATAACACAATATAATTCATATAAAAATAGATTATAAAGGGCTTCTAAAAAATGTAACTTAGGCTAGTTTTATCACTCATCTTTTTTCCCATGAAAGGAAGGACATAGTTCTCTATTTTTGTTTGTTTGTTTTAAGAAAGAGTCTCAAGCTAGACTGCTTGGTAGAGTGTTGTGGTGTCATAGCTCACAGCAACCTCCAACTCTTAGGCTTAAGCGACCCTCTTGCCTCAGTTTTTCTATTTTAGTAGAAACAGGGTCTCACTTTTGTTCAGGCTAGTCTTAAACTTCTGGGCTCAAGCGATCCACCTTCCCGGGCCTCCCAAAGTGCAAGGATTATAAGTGTGAGCACCGCACCCAGCAGTTCTATTGAAAATAAATGTGATAGAAGGCAATCTAGCTTTGCCTAACTGGTTATTTTTCATACTACATGCTCACCTCAAGTTGTGTTTGTGAGACAGTGCATCAAGAGCATTCCAAAAGTAATGTTTGTGTACCTTAATGTTATATAATTAGAATAATTACAGTTTCCCCAGGTTTGATATCTTTTGATGGCAGTATTCGAGGGCAAAGATGATACATGAGAATAACTTTTAACATTGCCATTATAGAATCCAGCACATATTTTATGTAAAATAATTTTGTTTAAATCTAAAATGAAATGAACCTATAAAATAAGCTTATTAAAAGTGTTATAAAGTTTAGATCAGAACTCTTCTCAGGAAGACCCTGTTACCATGTGTGTTGACAAATTTTTATATAGTGTGTATGTTCAGGGTCAGGCGTCTCAGTTCCTTGAACCCAGCTGACCTGCTTCAATTATTCAGTGGAACTAGAAAGTTTAACCATGGCACAGCTAGAATCAAAAGCAAAAGTGTGTAGAAACTAAAAGTAAAACTGGAGCAGCACAGGCAGTATGAATAGAAAGCAAAAGTAACTTCACAGAGGCATTACCATAGCAAAGAGAAGGCTGGCAATGGCTCACGCCTGTAATCCTAGCACTCTGGGAAGCGTAGGCAGGTGGATTGTTTGAGTTCAGGAGTTCAAGACCAGACTGAGGAAGAGCAAGATCCCAGCACATTGTACCCTATAAATGCATTGTACCCCATAAATGTATACATGATCTATGTATTTATGATTTAATAATAAAAAAAAAATAATAAATCTTCTGCACATGCTGTTTAAAAAAAAAAAAAAAAAAAAAAGGTGCTGTGGCGGGTGCCTGTAGTCCCAGCTACTTGAGAAGCTGAGGCAAGAGGATCTCCTGAGCCCAAGAGTTTGAGGTTGCTGTGAGCTGTGACGCCACAGCAATCTATCTGGAATGACAAACTGAGATTCTCTAAAAAAAAGAAAAAGAACAAAGAGAAAACATAGCACACTTCCAAAAAGAGTTAGAAATGTGTTCCTCTCACCAGTGAGGAGAGGGTCAGCAATGCAATGGCAGTGTAGAGGTATGAATATTCTCTTTCTCTCTTTTTGAAATTGTTTTTAACTCTTCCATTGATTTCTCTCAGCCTTGAGACACCTTTTTCTTTTTCTGTTGGTTATTGGTAACCTGGGTTACTTCAGACCCACAATCTTTTCCCTTTTTGGCCAGTATTGCTGAGTAATAATCACAACGTTCCCATAATGTTTCCATGGGCCTCCAGACTTCCGTATTCAGCAGGCCAGGCTCTTCCCTGGAAACCCCTTTCTTTGTCCCTTCTCAGTATCAATCCATGATAAGAATGTTTAATATGTATAAAGTTTTTATTATTTTAGTAACTTTGAGATTAAGCCGATTAATAACATGGAACTTTGAGAAAGAGACAAATAAAGAGCAATTAATTTGTGTAGCTTATATGAGATAGTACTTTACTTTTATGTTTAAATCTACTGAAAACTCCAATATTCATATTCCAAGGACCTTGAAACACAGTTTAAATGGAATCTACCAACATTTTAAGGTTTACAAATTAATGTAGATTAAGAAGAATTGTTTCTTAGTGTTTAATTTTAAATATTTAGATATTTTAATATTTTAAAAATAGCATGGAATCTAGTAAAATAGCTACCAAGCTATATAAATAAAAATTAATGTTTCTCAGATCATTGTGGTGTTTGCATTGCATACTTAAAGTAGAATAATAAGTTGGATATAAGTGGGAACTATGAAACTGGTTGAACTCACTGAAACTGTTTGAACTCACTGTCAGTCATCCCTTTCTTCAACTGTTTTCTTTTGTCTTTTTTTAAAACTGTGAGGAAAAAGGCCAGATTTTCCTTGACAGGGGAAGGCAATTCTTGGTAAAGTGTATACGCTGTAAATAATTACCATTAAATATACAACTCCTGACTTAAATAACTTTTCAAATTTTGAGAGTATATCTACAAGAACTTTTGAAATTTAATACAGAATTTACCAAAGATAAATGTTTGCATTTGATGTTTTTTCGAGGTAAACTTTCATACTGATAAAATGGAATAAAAAAATAAAACTTCAAATGCTACTTACAATGTAAGCAACACTACATCATAAACCCAGGAACTGAATAAAACAGCTTTTTACACATATCAATGACAATATCTGCCCTGGAGTGGAACTAGAATCACATATAGAAATGCTAATACACACACAGTAAACTTACTCAATCCAGATTCATCCTGCCAGGTTGATTAGAATATTGTATAAAATTTCTTGTCAAAATTTTCATGGAAAATGGATATCCATAGGTTTTGGAAAGAAATTCAATCTTGGAAGGTATCAACAAAATTAAAAAGACATGTGTAAATAAAATGTCATAACTTTAACTATTAAATATTTCCTGATTATAAACATCTTATCAGAGTACTATGAGCTATGGATAGATTTCTTTTAGCTATCCTAGATTTTAATTTGAGAAGTAATTAAAAAGAAAAATTCAAATAGTTATCTGTTAATAACTTGCTGACTCAAGTTCATATTGAAGCAATGGAATAAAAAATGAAAAATTTCTTTCCTTGAGGTTAAAGTTTTCAACACAAATGGAGATGCCAAATTGTAAAATATGTGTCTCAAAACTATAACTTAAAATCCAGAAAACTGAAGAAGCCCAGCTGGAGATGAGTCATAATAACTCCCATAATATCCTGTATTAGTCGCTATTCTGTGTCACACTTAAAAGTTGAAACTAAAATATGAGTAACCACGATTATTATCAATTTTAATATATAGAGAACAGTATGAAGGCACAGATCAGCTAGGTAACTTGCCCCAGATCTCACAGCTTCTAAGTGGCTGAACCATGACATCTACACAGGGAGTCTGGCTTCAAAGTCTGTGCTCCTTATTCACTATGACAAACTGATGTCTAATGACCACAGAGTAACTGAACAATGTCATCAGCAGTAGTAATACTTAATTCTGATTTAGTACCTATTTAATCGTGGATACATCAGCCTAGTTGTATATCGCAAGTGGCTCATGTGCTCAGTCTTAGACTGCTGCCCACTGTTTCTCTTGAACTAGGTCAAACAAAAGTTGGATTTCTAGCTTGAGATAAAGTTGCATCTGTGGGCATTGCATAACTTTTATTTTTAATTATAGCGTCGATTCAATCTGCTACAGACTCAGAAGCAAAAACGGTGGGAGAAAGAGAAGGATGAAGAAATACAAATGCCTTTCCAAATGCCTATTATGTGCTAAATTGATTTTTAAGACGTTGACTTTTAGTGTTTTCGATATTAAAGTCTGATTAGCTCTGTCAAAAATTAACTAGAGGGACAGTCGTCTTTACTGACCAAGAGGGCAGCAGTGAATAAAAATGGAAGGTAGAGATGGGTGAGGGGAGGGGAAAAAAAAAAAAAAAAAAGAATTGCCTGTCATCATGGTACAAATTCATTCAGTAAACACATTAAGTGGCCCCCTACATGTTAGATTTCTTACCTCATGCCACTTATAGTTTAATGGTGATGTTAGAAACCACAACATTGAAAATTTAAGTTTAAAAATAGAAATGTGTGATGATAGCAGATACAGCATGTGGCTGTCTTAGGGCATAAATAGGATGATTTGACCTTGTTACTAAAACAGGGGAAGGTGTACCTGAGAAAATGGCAGATGAGTAAAGACCTGCAGAATTAGGTATTAATTGGAGAAGTAGGATGGAAAAGGGTGCATGGAAAGGTGGGTGAATGTTGAATGCCTTGGGGTTAGTTAGAAACAGTGGGTATTCAAAAGCCTGTTCCTCTGTCCAGATGATGGAAAGCAAGCAACATCACAGATGAGGTATGTTGGTGTAAGGGCCAATGCTGCAGAGAGACAGCCTTGCAGCCTCAGGGGGAAGCTTGCTCCTGTGATGTTAAGGAAAGGGGGCAAGAAACAGACTACATTGCATGGGATGGCATGTAGCAAAGTTCTTTATTGAGGGTCTGATTTTATATACCTCTAGTCACGTACACACTTAATCTATTATCTGTTAGTTTCACCATTGCCTCATTTTACCTATCTAAAATTAACTTGTAAAGAAATATCCTGTTACCACATCAACACAATCACTTCTGCAGTTAACATTCTTTTCTAGAAATTGACTAATCTCTGGGGCAGGTTTCTAAATAAAGATCACAGAGAAGAAAACAGCTACAGGGGAACAGAGTTAATGGATGCCTTCAAGCGTTCACTCAGTTTACCCAGCGTGAATTAACAACTGGACTGTGTTTCTCCACAGGGAAGAGAATCTATAGCCCTCTGACACTCTGGCTCATATCTCTGAGGAGGGGTGGCATGCCCTTTGACCTCAGGCTTAACAAGCACAACTTCAGAGACCTGGCCTGTGGGATTTTAACCCCAAGCAAGCCAGCTCTGTGTGTGCCATCCAGGAGGGTTCAGGTTCCTTAAGCCTCTGCAAGAACAGCAAGCTGTTTTTAACTCACACTGAGTTCACTTTGTGTGCTTGATGTAGGATATGTTTATTTCTAAATATTATCCTACAAGATATAACATAAAGCAGGTCAAGTTCAGACTCTGCAGAGTCCATAGACTTAATTTCATAGGAGTTTTGTACAGTGTTTTCTGGATGGCATAGAAAGTCATGGAATCATTCAGAGAGAGCATGGATGCAGAAGCATGATGGATCGGGGATTTGGAATAGACAGCTCTGGCGTTACAGTGGTAAACAAAGGGAGTAGATCAAAAGGTAGTTGTGGGCTGAAGTGGGGAGACACATTCAGCTGTTTGTATGGTGACAAGGAAGAGCGTGGGGCAGGGGAGACAGACAGAAAAATAAATATCGATATGGCATTGAGGTGTAAATTTTGCATTCCTGGAGTGGACAGATGGCGACTGGACAGATACGGCTGCCGGACACTGGCGACTGGACAGATACGGCTGCCGGACACTGAGATAGGGAACAGGACATAAAACACGGTGTGTGTTTGTTTGGTTTTGGTTTTGGTTTTCATTATTTTCCAACACTTTAAATCTTTGATGAACACGTTGAAGTATCTCAGAGGAGATAAGTAAGCAGATGGCTATTCAAGTCTGAAAATATAAATGTGCATGTCATTTGCCTATGGCTGAGAACGTGTGTGTGTGCAGATGGGACGACTGGGAAGCAGGCATGGTGGCAGAGAGAAACTGTGCCCTGTGCCTTGAGAAAACCTAATAATTAGTGTTTGATCAAGATAAACCAGTAAATGAAACTGAAAAATTACCACTAAAAATAGAGGAAGAAACTCCTTTGAAAACCATTTTGCTGAAGGTAAGAAGGAGTGCTTCTCATTTAGAAGTAATACTAGACAGCATAATATGCGCATAACAGTATGAAATTCCAAGGAACAAGAACCATTTGACTGTGGTGTGCCCCTTGCATGTGACATTAGGGAAAATGAATAAGCATACTAATAGTTATTTGAGATGATAGATGATGAACTAGGTCTACTTTGAGAATGTTAAAGGTTTGGGGGTAAAGACATGAGTGTAATGTTCATGAATTGGCTTATGATGAAAGAAGGATATGAAAGAAGAAAGAAGAATATGGCTAAAAGGTGATACACGGTTGAGACGGAAGTTCCTTGAAAACCAGGGAAAGCTCTGTTCTGTTAAAAACCCAATGATCTATTTTTGGCACTATAGCAAGCCAAAAAAAAAAAAAAATAATAATAATAATTACAAAACATCCTCCTTTTAAAATAATAAAAAAAGAACACCCAAATGGATATTTTCTATAAAATAGTGAAATATATGCATTTATGTTTTATAATATGTAAGTGCATTATGCATATTTTATAAGATATTTGTTATAAATATTATATAAATACAGATGATGCCAAAAATGTGCACATATTTTAAGGAAGAAGAAAAACTATTAAAATTGTAATGCTCAATAGATACTGACAATGGTTCTTATCTTGTATATTATATCTTGTATCTGTTGTAACTGTCAAAGTCAAACATGATTTGAGTATTACAGTTCATTTGTTTGTTTGTTTTTTGCAGTTTTGGCTGGGGCTGAGCTTGAACTTGCCACCCCTGGTATATGGGGCAGGCTCCCTACTCCTTGAGTCACCAGCACCGCCCAAATATTAGAGTTTTAATACAGTTTTGTTTTGTTTTTTCTAAAATGTGTATATATTGTTGGCACCCTATGTGTACATATGATATACAAATATATATACACATAAAACTTAGCTTACAAGTAAAGAAGGAAACCATCAGAACAAAAGGTTTTTCCAGAGCAGCACCAACAGGAACAAAGTTAAGGGATTTTAATGAGGTGGAACAATGGGAAATGTATTCTTCTGGGGACAGTGCAAATGTTTACAATTCTTTTGCAAAAAATAACTCATTTAATAAAGTTGATGATATACAGACTCTAGAATCTAGAATTTCCACCTCAGTAATATATGCTAAGATACGTGTATAAGAATGTTCCTGGAAGTATGTTTGTAACAGGAAACAAAACAAGTAAAAACACCCTGGTATTAACGTTTATAGATAAGTTAATTTATGACATGTATACTTGTGTTTTTACATATGCATATATAAGTGTATACATAATACAATGTTAATCATATAATCTAATAGAGATAAATGAACCACAGCTATTAAGTTAGTAATGCTTAACTAAAAGCATATTGTTCCTAAAAAAGCAAATTGCAGAATACTACATTACATTATGATTTTTAAATGACAAACACATGCAAAACTAAATTTATGGCTGAGCACAGTGGCTTATGCCTATAATCCTAACACATGGGGAATCTGAGGCAGGAGGATCTCTTGAGCTCAGGAGTTCCAGATCAGCCTGAGCAGGAGTGAGACCTGTCTCTACTAAAACCAGAAAAAATTAGCTCCATATCAGGGTGGGCCCCTGTAGTCCCAGCTACTGGAGAGTCTGAGGCAGGAGAATTGCTCAATTGCATTCTAGAATTGCACTCTAGCCTGGGGCAACAGAGTGAGACTCTATTTAAACAAACAAACCAACAAACAACTAAACTGAACTAAACTTATATTTATATAACATGTTTATATACTATGCCTAAATTTATATTTATATGTAATTGTGTTTAAAAGTATAAAGAAATTCATCACTTCTTGCCCTTTTGACTAAGATCAAGTGAAAAGTATAAAGAAATGCAAATAAATTTAGAAACAGTATAGTCGGTACCATTAAAGAGTGGTAGTCAGAGATTAATTTGATCAAAAAGAGACCCTCAGAGCTTTGACAATAATATTCTCTTTCTTCCAGTACTAAAAGCATCTATAGATATTTAGATTTTTATTATTATACTTTGGTATATATAAGTGTGTATATATTTCACTTATTTTTTCCCAGGAACAATTAAAGCTTCTCTTTATAAAATTATGTAAAGCATGCCTATTGATTAAACACCTTAGAGATAGTATTAGAGAAATTAATGCATGGAAAAAAGTATTTTATAAACTCCAATGTAATTTTGATTGCTGTGGGATTATGTACACACAGAAATAGTCACAATCCCTCAGTTCCCTACTATGCAACTTTGATGATTTGAGATTTTATTTGGGAGGAAACCATTCCAATGACTTTACCTTTTTGCTTGAAATACCATATATACTCAAGTATAAGCCGAGTTTTTTCGGCACAAAATTTGTGCTGAGTTCGGGTTTTTCAGCACAAATTTTGTGCCGAAAAAGCTCGGCTTATACTCGAGTATGTACAGTTTTTCACTTGCCAAAAATGGAAAAACACATTTTCTCTCTCTTTCTTTATTGCTCCTCTCCCCCCACACACAAGTCATATCCACTCAACTACAAGAAGATATCAGACTTAAATACATTTTATTTTGAGCCGACCATTCTTCCAGTTTCTTTTCTGTTGTTGAAAACAAGGCAGAGATGAAGATCCAAGATCCTTGTATTCTTTCATTGAGATAAAAGCCATGCTTATGCTTTTGTTTATAACTAGAGAGCAATAAATAATTTTTCAAAAGAAATACTTTAAAAGAAATGAAGTCATTATCAACCTGCTGAATAAGAAGGCAATTCATATTTTCCTAGACCACAAAGGTCTTTAGAAACAGTGAATAACAAGCCTAATTGCCACTGAAGTCATTAGAAAACACATTAAAATGTTTACTTGGGCTTATTTAAAAACAAAATATAATAATGGAAAGATTTATTTATAATTAGGGATTCCATTTGTATCTAATATGTTCCAATTTTTAAATACCTTCTGTGTTTCTTTAAAAGTGAGACTAATAGTTGCTGTTTTGAAATTGTAAATTCTGAACCAGTTTGGGACCATCACTGTCATACATTTGCAAAGGAGACATATAGGAGAGGACACTTGTAGACAATCCCTACTTTCAATTAGTAGCTGAGAAAACCCATAAATGTTTTCCTTCCCTGGTGAGCTGGGTGAAATAACAAGAAAGCGATTAATGATGTTGTTGTTCTTGTTGTTGTTATTGTTATTATTATTATTATTATTTATCGATGCCAATATTCATGGAACATTTTCCCTGTGATTGAAATTGTCCTGATTTATGCAAATTAATTCACTTAATCCCGTCTTAAGAAATAGCAAGGATTGTTATCATCACTCTTATTTTAAAATTGAAAAAGATGAGGCTAAGAAGGTTGAAATAACTTTGCAAGCACAGATAGTAACAACTTTTCAAGGCTCAGACATAAATACTGTTCTTTAAGCCTAGCACCCACGTTCTTAACATCTTTTCTGTCCCTTCCAATCACTCAGATCTTTTCTTCACTGTCTCCTTCATGGAGATGATCATTCAATCCACATGTAGCTAAAAAGTCACTCTCCACAATAGTACCTTCTTGTATATTCTTAACAGCAGTAACCATTGCCTGAAATCACCTTGCCCACTTGTTTAGCACTTTATAATCCATTTCTCTTTGTCTAGCAGCATGACCTTGTCTGTTACATTCATAGCTGTACTTGCATTGCTAAGTAGTAGTCTTCGCATGTAGAACGTACTTGTGAAACAAATGAATGAAATTTTGGCTTCTCATCACCCAAGATAACAAATATTGGCTCCAGATCTCGTATGTACAACTATGTATATTTTCACCTAATAATTTCAGACACCTCAATGTAATATGTCTAAAGGTGAATTTATTTTTTCACTTCAATAAATATAAAAAATTACTGTTTATTTCTCAAGTCACCCATCTAAGTACTAATCAGGCCCAACCCTGCTTAACTTCTGAGATCAGACAAGATTGGGCACATTCATGGTGGTATGGCCATACACTCCTTCTCAAGTCTTAAACCCAATAGTCATTTCTGTCTCTCTTACTTTTTTCTATCTTTTATTCATTGCAATAATATAGCTAAGCCCACCATTGTCTTTTGCTTGAATTTCTTCAACAGCTTTGTAATGTCCTGATTTGTTGTATAACCTTCCTATAATCTATTATCCAAAATGGAAATCAAAAGTATGTATGTAGCACAAAAATCATGGAATTCCTGCATTTACAACACTTTGTTGGGCTGGCCTTGCCCTCAGAATGGAAGTTCAAATTGTTTTAACATGGTTCAATGTATTTTTCAATATCAAGTTGTATTTCTTCATCCTTTCTAGCCATCTTTTAACCTTCATCATCTTATGCTAAACAAGAAAACAGGTTAGTGACTGAGAGTATAGATTCCTGATTCAACTTCTCCAGGTTCCAAATGAAGAAGCATCACTTTTTAACTCTGTTGTGTGATGTGAACAATAATATATATATTTTTTAATTAGTTCCACTTAACTTGATTGTAAAATGAGTGTGTATATATGTGATGTTGATAATCATTGCACCTACCTAATGGGTTGATGTATTAAATGGGCAAATAATACAAAGTACAGAAACAAGGCATTTGCATTATAAATCTCAGTTCTTTTCTATGTAATTCTAAGGCCTTATATTTATTTCTATGTCATATTCTCTCCCATTCATGTATTCTTGCAATGTTAATCTTGCCACCCTAGAGTTCTGCGCATCTGAGTGCTACTTAAGCATGTTATCTCCTATTTTTCTTTAAGGTTATAGTATAGATATTACCACTTCTGGTGAGCCTCTGTTTACATCTTAAGATAGCTCTTACAACCCTCTGTAAACTATCTGTAAGCACCTGTCTCAATGTTTTATTATTGCTTGTTTCTTGTTTATGTGCCTGTAACCTGGAAATTATGTCTTGCCTATGGATATTGCCTAGATGGAATTGTAATCCAATTCCTTATAGGATAAGCACTCTATAAGAAATGAGTCTGCCCAAATACCTGCTAAACCTAGTCTCTAAGAGAGCAATATAAAATGGTGATTTGCTAAAAGAAAAACCATGTAGAAGCAAGGTCTTTTCATATTATCTATTAGTCCCAGTGACAATTACAAGGCTCTACTATGGGTAAAAGTGGGTCATCACAGATGACAATGTCAATCCTTATTTCTCCACACCTTTCCTCCAGGATGCAATGCCAGCAAAAGTCCTATTAGGTTCCAGTTGTCTGGAGGAAGATAAAAGCTCTGTCAATATCTGACTTCGCTTTTCCCCAGGAGAACATGTATTTAGTTAGGAACTAGGAGTCCAAAGAGTAAAATATTGCTTTAGGTGAAAACATTATTGGTAAACGAAGTTCTTCCTGAACCTTGATAAATTAAAGAAGCTGTGTTGAGATACTGTTCATCAGCATCTATAATCTTTGACCAACTTCTGCTTATTTTATATAAAAGTAAATTGAGAAATGAAAACAATTTTACTCTGTAATGTTGTGTCTGTTCCTGTGTGTGTGTGTGTGTGTGTGTGTGTGTGTGTGCAGGGGTAGAGGGTGTGGGGGGAGAGAAAACTACCTCTTTCCTTGATTTGTAAAGCATATGAAATGATCAAAAAAATTATTATGTGTGTCATAAAACTGCTCAACAAGATAATATGCTATGTCATATAAAATATTTTTTCAACCAGAAGGGCAACATATTGCTAAAGAAGCTAATACTATTAGGTTTGTTGAATTAGGTTGAGCTCAGTGACCTTACTGCATTATATAATCAATGGGTATCCCACTATTTTTCAAGGTAAAAACCTTTATTGTTTGCTTAGTAAGTGTAGGCTCACATTTATTCATGATTAAATTTAGATTTTATGAAAAGTCATTGATGTAGGTGTTACTAAATTCATTTAAAAGATAAATAGGCTAATATACTTATTTTTAAGCTTATTTTCTACTTTCTTCACTCTCTCCTTTCTTCCCTTTTTCTCAGGAATGTGAATACCAATCATTGACAATCACTTAAGTCCTCTATACAAATAAATTTTATACTAATCTCAACCCGTGTATCCTCTAATTTTTCCTACACTCTTTCATCAATTTGAATATTACATCCCCAGAGCCATCCAGAAAATATCATTACTTGAGCTAAATGCAGTACTAAATATAAAATTAGAGATTTGGATGAAACAATGTATTCCAGGACCTCCCACATTATGTAGTCTAGATATAAACATGAATGCTAGATAAATTATAAAACATAAAAACACATAATGACAAATTATGTACAATTAATAAGGAAAATGAAGTAAGTTACAAAGGATAACAGGGGTGGGGGTACAATTGATTAAGGTCAGTTGAAATGAGGTAATGACTCCTGTTTGAATCCCAGAATTCATCTCATATACTTTAGATTTCATTGTTACAAAGAATTTTTATTTTTTCTAACACCCTCTACTTATTGTAATAAAGATCAAGATGGACGTTTCTGAAACTATATGTAAAAGTCTCTTTAACAATTTGTATATTCAACTACCTTTGATGATTTTGTCTTTCAAAGAAATAAAGCATTTATTGCAGTATTATAAAACTCTCTTCTTTAAACAAAGTCAATGTAATTTATTGTACTTAGAGAACTTTAAAGCACAAATTCTCCAAGAATAACAAAAGGAGTTCTACTATTTTTTTTTTCTATTTTGTTTCTCATTCAATTTCTAAAATATGACTTCACATTCCAATTGTAAAAAGTAACACCAATAATGTTTAGAGAGACTTACATAGAAAGCAGCAAACCAACATAAACCTTTAACTTTGTAAAATACACTCTTCAGTCAATGCCACTTTTAATCATTTACTTCCAGGGGGTTCTGAATACTGTACAAATCTAGTATGGCTTTTAGCAACAGAGTTAATTTAAATATAGAATGCCTCTTGAACCTCCAAACCATTTTCATTAATGACTTCTAAGTAACAGTTAGATTCACCAGCAAACAATTACTGTCTCTTTTTTAATCAGGCAAGCAATTCTAACACAAACTGACAAGGCATTTATTTAGGAAGCAACTTACCCTAGTCACTGAAAGTTTCAAAGATTTTCTTTTAAGCCCATGAAATGCATGATACAGATAAAAAGCAAACAATAAATTTGAATAACATAAAAAAACTTAGTTTCCATTACTTTCTATTTCCAAATTTCAAAAGTTCCATTGTAGATTATAGAAGTATGAGGAAATTATATGAATCACAGCAGAAGGATCTGCCTAAGGTAATCCAACTACCCACTAGGTCTCAAAAAGTGAAAGTTAATTCAGGTAGTTATCACAATTTAGGATCTAGCCTTCAGCTTTTCTGAAAGTTGAACCATTAGTATGTTGATATATTGGCTAGGTTTCTCAAGGCAGGATTCACAAAATCCAAGCCCACAGAGATTGTAGCAAAATCTTTGAATGCCAATAACAGATTTTAATTCTATGAAGCTAACATTTGAACATGATACTAGTGTTCTTGGGCTGTTGGTTTTTATCCCTATAAGGAAGCCTTATGGGATGTGAAATTATATTTCAAATAAGAAGTACCAGTAATATAATTTAAAATTTCACTAGCATCTGACTGCAATAATAGTATCAGCTGAGATAACAGGATTTGACTGACTATATATATGCTTAGAGCTTCATGAATACAAACGTTTTGACAGATTAATAATAGTCTCCATGTTTTGAATACTTAACATGGTGTAGGAGGTTTCAAGATACTATTTTATGAAAACAGTAGTACCAAGTAAAATCAGTGTACATAAAATGAGCTACATTAGGGAGTATGATAGACATTTGTCACATTTATGGTTGCCTATCATCTCCAACATTCTTCTGCTTTTTGAACATATTCTTATATTATGGTATTTGCTTCCCAAGGTGAAATTCAAAATTAATTAACCTAGCCTTTCTTGCTGCTAGAAATGAGTTATATACTATGGTTCTCCAAAAAGATACTCCACCATGAGACTTTATTTGTAGGGGATGACATGAGGAAGATGATGGGTGTGAAATCTGTCACTGGGAACTTGTACGGGTGAAGCTTTTGAGAACAGCAGTGCTGCTATAGCTCCTAGAGTCTATTTCCAGTTCCATTGCTGCCCGGGACTTTTTCTCTTGATTATACAGATGTCAGCATGGAAGGACTGTCCTTCCAACAATGATGCTGACTCCCCCACAAGCCTGACCCTTGCAGCCTAAAATCTGCATAACACTTTCATTTCCCCTAACACTTAAGTACTGATAGCATACTGCTGATTAGAAGCTTCCCAGCTTCTGTTTATTGACATAAACAGTCAATATTTTGTATGTCACATGTGTTACATACTATATGCTTACAAGAAGCTAAGCTAGAGAAAGTAAACTGTTACTAAGAAAATTATAAGGGAGGGAGAATATGCTTACTATTCATTAAGTAAAAATAGATTATCATAAATATCTTCATTCTCAGTGTCTTGTACTGGCTGGGGTGACAGGAGAAAAAGGGGTGCAAGATGTGGGAGGGGAGGTGGGAGAAGCAGGCACACTGAGCGCAACCTAAACCCATGCTGTTCTAGGAGCATAACTTCTAGGTTCATTTTCTTATCTCTCTGTTCCGTAAGCTCCCTAATACACTCTAATATGTTGTTTTCTGCCTACACTTTTCAGAGTCAATTTTTGGTCTGTAACTAAAAATCCTGATGACATTTCAAAGTTATCCCAATTTTGAAACTATTATTAACCTGCCTTCTGAGATTTTGATATTGATCATCTCACTCTGAAATCTATGTGTGTGTGTGGGTGAGTGTGCATACTCATGCACATGTGTAATTATTGTCTTAGCGATCATCTTACAAATAAAACAATTATTCACTGTCTTTAAAAATCTTATCTGTGTGTTGGCTGGACATGGTCACTTACAACTGTAATCATGGCACTCTGGAGAGCTAAGGCAGGAGGAGCGCTTGAGCTCAGGTGTTGGAGACCAACCCAAGAAAGAATGAGCCCCCATCTCTACTAAAAATAGAAAAATAGGCCTGGCATCATGGCAAGTGCCTGGAGTCCTAGCTACTCAGGAGGCTGAGGCAAGAAAATCTCTTGAACCCGGAAGTTCGAGATTGGTATGAGCTAGGCTGATGCCAGAGCACTCTAGCCTGGGCAACAGAGTGAGACTCTGTCTCAAAAAAAAAAAAAGAAAAAAAAAAATATATATATATGTTTAACAAGATTTCTTTGGAAAGTTACCAAGATGTCCTGAGAAAATATCTGTGGTAGTTAGTGTGGCTTAGTAGATTCAAAGGCTTTTTCACAAACTATTCTCACGTTTTTAGGCTGATTTTCCATATGTGATGATTGCACTAAGTTTATATATATGCATGTGTGAATATATAATATATGCACAAACATCTATGTGTGTGTGCTTCTATATACACACACCCTCTTTCCTGCCTTTCATTTGCTATCTGAAATAAATATGGCTTGTGCTGTGTAAGGATATTTCTAGTCATCCAAATACTATCTTTTAAAAAGCCATATGTGTTGAAATTTCATTTAGATATGATGAAATGACAGTTCTGTAAAGATTTAAGTTTCTAGAAAACTAAATTCAAAGGAAAGCTTCAGGATCTTCACAAAGTCTTTCATCTATTTTCTTCTCAACATTTTTTATTCTAGAGTAGCTGTATTCATAATAATAATTTTAGAAGACTTCTATCAGTCATGTAATAACTATTAAATAGTACAATGGTAAGAATTTCTGTGACATATCTACAATATTTCAACTATATCATCACTTTAGTCTACTGTGAATTCACTAACAATGTTTATGTGAAAATGAATTGTGTATTTCAACAAACTCACAAATAATCTTAGATGACAGATTGTTGGTAAGCATCTCTACTTCCATGTAGTATCAAAATTATTTTGCTCATTAAAGTAACTTACGAGTCTTCTCTTAAAGATATGGATCTCTTTTATGTAGCTTAATACATACTAAACATGGTATTGACCAGGTGGATTTTTGTTTTTAAAAATAGCTTCAAGAACTTCAGAAAACATTCAATTAAAAGAAGACATTTCTCCTGGATAGTGAGTAAAGGACATATTATACCATTTAAATAAAAAGACCTTTATTATTTTAGAATAGCTTTAGACATTTACAGCAAAATCACAAAGATAGTATGAAGCATTCATGTATGTTCCACACTTAGTATTCCCTATTAGTAATATCTTATATATTATTATAATGCATTTGTCAAAGTTATTACCGTATATACTCAAGTATAAGCCGAGTTTTTTCGGCACAAAATTTGTGCCGAGTTCGGGTTTTTCGGCACAAATTTTGTGCTGAAAAAAACTTGGTTTATACTCGAGTATATATGGTAATTTCATATTGCTACAATATTATTAATTAAACTTTTAGTTTATGCAGATTTTCTTATCTGTTTGATAATGTTCTCTTTCCTGTTCCAGGATTCCCCAAATGTTACTATATTATATTCTAAAGCATTAATTTTATTATTTTCATGAGACTAGATAGACTTTTCATGTATCTTCTTCATCATGTTGTGGTTGTTTCCTGCTATTCTTGGTTTGCTCAGAGTTTCTTATCATGAATTGGTGTTAAATTTTGTCAAATGCTTTTTCTTTAGTAATATGACCAAATAATTTTTCTTCTTTAGCTTCTTTATGTGGTGGATTACAGATTGTTTTCAAATGCTGAACCAGTCTTGCATACGTGGAATTAAATCAGTCTAGTCTTGTGCATCTCTTGTAATCCATGATTGGGTTCTATTTTGCTAATACTTTGTTCACAAACTTTGCATCTATGTTCACAAGAAAGATTAGCCTGTAGTTTGCCTTTTTATTAAAAATGTTCTCTGCAGCGGCACCCATAGCTCAGTGGGTAGTGTGCTGGACACATTCACCAAGGATGGCGGGTTCGAATTCGTCCCCGGCCAGCTAAAGCAACACTGACACCTGTAACAGAAAAATAGCCAGGTGTTGTGGTGGGCGCCTGTGGTCTCAGCTACTTGGGAGGCTGAAGCAAGAGAATCACTTAAGCCCAAGCGTTTGAGGTTGCTGTGAGCTGTGATGCCATGGCACTCTACCCAAGGTGATATCTTGAGACTCTGTCTCAAAAAAAAAAAAAAAAAAAAAAAAGAGAGATTTTTCTCTGCACAAGAACGCAGCTCTTGGGATCTTTGCGTGAGGCCAGGCATTACGGTGTGTGCTCACTACTCCAAAAGGAACTGCCTAGATGAGATGCTGATCAGGTTGCTTTTTGTGACCTTCCTAGAGAATGTGGCCTGAAAAGGGCTCGTTTGTGCCTAGACATGGGGGTCTGTGATAAGAATGATTTCTGAACTCATCTAGGCCTAGAAAATGGGGGACCCTGCATCAGCACCACATGAGTCATGCTCATGAGGCCAGCCATACTTCAATGATCACATGCTATTGAAATATTTTCTTCTGTTGGCTTCTGACCCTTTGTCCTCCTTGCATTTCTGCATCTTCTTGATCTAAGCCTATTGATACATCCTAGGATCAGGTCTCATACATCATCTCTTCTCTACTCTTCCCATGCTTTAGAGAATCGGTCAAGTTCTGAACATTTGACAAAGCTGATGACATCTACATTTATCTATCTCTCCCTGAATTCTCTACCAAAGTCCAGACCCCTGTATAAAACTGTATGTTCAAATCCTCCTCTATTTATATATGAAAAAGTCACTTCAAAATTTGCGTGGCCATAAACAAAATATTTTATCTACGATCGGCACCCCTCAGTTTTAGCAAGCTTGGAATTGGCACACTAATTTACCCTGACCAAGGCTGCTGGCAGTTTGCTTGATTTATTTTTCTTTGGGATCACTCATCAAATCCATCAGTGAATTCTTTCAGCTTTACCTTTAAAGTTTTGCCCAATCAAAACAGTTTTTTAACACTACTACCATTACTCCTAATACTTTAGCTTAAGGCACTATCATCTCACATGTGAATTACTTTAAAACCTTCCTAACTAGGCTCCAAGATTCATCCCGTAATTTCTTAAAGTCTATTTTCTAATCATCAGCCAAAGCAATTCTGTTAATAAATAAATCTGATTTTTTTTTTGTTTGTTTGTTTGTTTTGCCTTAACTTTCAGTGGCTATTAAATCCATAATCTTTAGTAAGTTCTGTAGAACCCTACCTCTCCTGGCTTTTCCTCCAATCCACCTTCATGCACTCCCTCTGCTCTGGTTTTACTGGCCCCTGGTGTTGCACCAGACATCATCTCATGGAGTTTAAGTTACTCTCATAGACCCTTTCTAAAATCCTGGATAATATGCCCACATGACCCCCCCAAAAAATTATTTTAATAATTGGTTAGGGCTGTTGCCTTTTTATCACAATAACTTACTGTCTTACATATTTGTTCATGTCATATGACAATGAGGAAGACTCAGGACATATTTATATGAGACCATTTTTCTTTAAATCATTATGAATGCCAGCAATGTTCATACAGTCTTCAACTGGAAGGTTCCTGGGAGCCTTGACTATCCTAGGACAGCTGAAGATAGCTTGATTATATGTGTAAGCATCTATGGGGGAAAAATACATACACATATGCATACATACAAATTCATATATATACATGCACACCTATATGTGTCTCTGTGTGTGTGTATCACTAAATACCTTTTCAACTCTCTTATAACCAGATTCTAAAAATATAACCATCATGCTGATTCAGATTTGCAAATAGAAACAATAGTAGTTCACAAGGTCAAACAATTTTTTTTTCAAAACTGTTAGCATTTTAAATATAATGGATCAATGTTTAAGAACATTTCATGAAAACAAATGAGAAATTATATTCTTCTGATATATTCTGATTTGGTGATTATATAGACTTCTCTCTCAAGTAGTTTTTCATCTTTGTTTTACAAGAGCTAAGATAAATATTAAGTAAAAATTTAAAGTCTAGGAAAGGAAAAGGATAGGGATGAGTAATGAAATCAATTAAAATTATTTTGATATCATGGAGAAAAATTTTTTAAAAAATCCAACCAATGCAGTCAGTGTGACAAGTCTTGTACCTGCCATGAATCCCAAACAAAACAAACAAACAAACAAACAAAAAGGCATGTGCCTTGGTTCACACCTCTATTTCTAGCACTGTGTGAGGCCAAGGTAGGTGGACTGTCAGAAATGAGTTCAAGACCAACCTGAGCCAGAAAAGACCTAATTTCTATAAAAGTAGCTGGGTGTGTGGCAGGTATCTGTAGTCCCAGCTACTTGGGAGTCTGGCAAGAGAACTGCTTAAGTCTAAGAGATTGAGGTTGTTATGAGCTATAAGACCACAACATTCTACCCAGGGCAACAAAGTGAGACTCTGTCTTAAAAAAAAAAAAAAAGAAAGAAATCCAATCAGAGCAGTAATTCATTGAAAGAAATAGATGTGTTTTGGAAAGAAGTAATTAATACAATCTTAAATTGTTTGATACTCCAATTAATTAAGATGAGAGAATAGTTTGAATAGAATACAAAAAAAAAAAATAATTTCCTGTTGATTTAACATAAAATACTGACATTGACCAGGATAACATGAAACTGATAATACAACACGATAGCAAATATGCATCTATGACAAACTGATTAATTGCTGTTGTCAGTTCAAAGAATTTTTAAATTTGGTTATATCACAAAAATAATGAAAATGTTTTAATATTTTATAGCATCTGTGTGTAAAAAAACATTGTAGATGCTTCCAAACATTTGAAAGTAATGCAAAAGCATCACATGACATTTAATGAAAGAAACTTTTTTAATCCATTAGTAAAGAACAATTATGTCCAATTATGCTAGAGAAAAGAATGAATTATCTTTTCATTCTCTCTTTAGAAAAGCATAACCAGATGAGAGGTGCTCAAGAGTAAACAACAACAAAGGTTAAAAAAAAAAATACAAAGTTATGTCAGTTATACAAATATTATTGTTTTCCTGGATTTTATAGTGTTTGTACTATTTATCATTTATTTTAAAATTTATAATTTATTGTGATTTATTTTCTAATTTCCAAGAATACTCTTTTTTGAAACTAATTTTATTTCATTTGATGTTCTTCACTTTTTAAAATAAGAAGGTCAAAGTTCAGGCCCCACAGAACTTGGCTTTATTCTAGGTGGCTCCCTGCCTTGCTGCATATACACTGAATTTACAACTTCCTTGCATGGGAGCCCTCTGCTCCTCATCAAGGAAAGCCAAATCAAAATGTCCACTTTCTGATCACCCTTTATCTTTTTTCCTCATTGTACTTTTCTCTTGGTACTTATTCTCCACAGAACTACAAGGTCAATGAGAGAGGTTCAGTGCCTGTTACAGCAATGAGAGCTGTAACCCCCAATGAATAGGACCTGGCTCATGACCCATTAGGAAAAGTGAATCCAGAACATAGGAATTTGTGAATATATTCTGTATGTTTGTGCACAGAGATTAGTGAACAGATGGTCCTATACTTAGAGTCTCTTGACATACAATTTTTCAACTTTACCATGGAGTGAAAGTGGTACCCCTTCAGTGGAAAATTTAGAGCATCCCTATGGCCATTCTGTTTTTCACTTTTGGTACAGTATTCAATAAATTACATGACATTTAAAAATTAAATGTCTCTGTAAATTAAAGGAGACATACAATACTTCATTATAAAATAGGCTTAGATGATTTTACCCAACTATAGAATAATGTAGGGCACCAGTCCCATATGCCGGAGGTGGTGGGTTCAAACCCAGCCCTGGCCCAAAACAAAAACAAAATAACAACAACAAAAAAAGATACACAGAAAAACTGCAAAAAAAAAAAAAAAAAAACAGCAGAGACATGGATCGGGGTTTAGCTAACAGCTCAGAAGGATGACCCTGGACTCCATGAGAGAAGAAAACTTCCACAAGAGGAGTTAGATTTTCTGCTTTCCACCCTTCACCTGTAGAGCATTGGGCACAGATGAGAAGCCCCAAGCTGTTTCATAGTCCTCAACCTCCTACTCTGGGTGACCCAGTGGAACATTTATCAGAGATGTCAGGCGATTCTTTGGAAGCCATGTCTGAGGGGGACATTCCAATCCCTTTTTCCAGAGGCAGCCAGACTCGAGCCAGCCTTCTTGTGGTGAGGTGAACCAACCAGATGAAAGAAAGATCTCTAGAGGCTCCTGTCCAGAAGGAGAGTTAAAGGACAGAAATTTAGCAAGTAATATGGTGGATTAGAGCTGCACCAAGAGAGAAGGTTGAAGAACGCACATCAATCCTGCTGAGGTGAGCTGTGACCCCAAGGATACAAACAAAAGGTACAAAATCCATCACCAAGCAGACGGGAGTCCCCTCCTCCATGAGAATGGCTCGGAGTGCCACACAAACAAATGAGCAGAGTTCAAAGGTCCTCCCACTACACTCCATTGGAGAGACCCTCTAAAAACTGGACCTACCTCCCCTACTAGTGTGCCTCGGCATTCTCCTGCCAGGCATAATACTGTATAAAACTGTATATATTCTCTACCTGCAACTCTGAGCTCCCAGCACTCCCCTCCACTCTCACTCTGAGGTCTGGAGGCTGTCCCCCAGGAGTCCAGATTCTTGGGTGATTTCTTGAGGGGTATGAACAGTGCCTAAACTGCAGCTAGTCAGTGCTGACTCTGGGGCATGGGAGCGAGGACAGGATGGTCAGCTGAGAGGGAACCATGCCAGAGCAGCAGTTCCCTGAGGCTTGGAGCAGCAGCCGTCTTTTAGCAGCAGTACAGCTCACTCCCAGATATTCTGAAGCCACACCCCTGGGCAACCAGAGGAGGCAGGCAACCACTCATGAGTAAAGGATTTGCCTGAAGTGGTACTGACTCACAGACCCGGGAACTTCCCAGGGCAGGGCTGACCCAGAGGACCACTTTACAGAGCCTAAGACGCACCTGGCCCTCAGGGGATTGTCAGCCTTTAGACAAAGGAAGGCAGCAGGAAAGAACTGACAGGTAACCGAATACAAACCTGCAGGAGCAAAGACAGGGCTTTGGAACTCAAAACAGCTTCTCTTCTGCAGGGGAACTTAGCAAGAACAAAAACAAAATCCCACACAGTTGTTCTGTTCTGTTCTGTCAGTAACATCAGTCAGGAGCAGGTCTGGACCTGAGTGAACATCCCCCAACCTTCATCAAGTACCCAAGGTTGCCTGGCCTCATCTCCTCCTGCTAGATAGAGGCAAATCACAGAGGCCTGGCAGATTTCCTTGTGATTCAGGAAGGTGCAAACCCCTGGAGTATCTGTTCACTACAGGCAACTGGGTCAGCCAATTGCAGGGCTATCAGTGACTGGGTGTGACAGAGGTACAAGGTGGGGAAGGAGGCATCAACCTTCCCAGACTGATCTATTTGCTGGGTGGCTCCTCCTGACTCCACGCAGCACTGGAGCAAGCCATATCTGAGTAGTCACCAGACCCCTGCGATCCAGTTGCCAGAGACCATTTAAACTCTCCCACCTGAGAAAGATGCTGACTGAGACAATTGATTTGGACCTTTTGAACTAAGCCAATTGCCTGAGGATTATTCAGGGGGTGCCCTGGGTGTGTGGTTGTAGGAAGGTTTGATTTTCCTTTTCCAATTGTTGCCTGTGGGGGGCGGGTTGACTTAATTGCTGGTATTTCTCCACAGCTGAGAATTCAAGCCAGAGTAACTGTTTCAGTAGGGTCGGACAGAGACCAGCTGAAAACAAGACAGAACCACTTAGCCCCACCACACCAAACAGGTCCCCAGTATCTCAGGCCATAGCACTGTTCGTGTACTCGGCAAAGCTCCTGGAGAAAAATCAAATGGTGTAAAACAATCATGGGGCGAAATCAGCAGAAAAATTCTGGTAACATGAATAACCAGAATAGACCAACCCCCCCAGGGAAAGATATGGCAGATGTAACTGAAGATCCCATTCATGAATAGCTGGCAGAGATGTCAGAAATCAAATTCAGAATTTGGATTGCAAACAAGATTAATAAAATGGAGGAAAATATGGAATTAGAAATTCGAGCAGCAATTCAAAAGTCAGAATTCAAAATTCAAGGAGAAATTCAAAAGTTGTCTCAAGAATTTAATGAATTTAAAGACAAAACGACCAAAGATTTTGATGCACTGAAGCAAGAATTTGCAGCACTCAAAGATCTGAAAAATACAGTAGAATCCCTCAGTAACAGAGTGAAGCAAGCAGAAGAAAGGATTTCTGGCATTGAAGATAAAGCCTTTGAATGCTCCCAGACTCTCAAATAGGAAGAGAAATGGAGAGCAAAAATGGATCATTCTCTCAGAGAGCATTGAGATAATTCGAATAAGGTTAATATCTGCCACATTGGAATCCCTGAAAGTGATGAAGTGGCCTCGCAAGGCACAGAGTCCTTCTCCATGAAATTATGAAAGACAATTATCCAGACATGCCAAGAGATTCTGAAATTCAGATAGCAGACAGTTTCAGAACCCCAGCATGACTCAATCCCAATAAGACATCACCCAGGCATATCATAATTAACTTAACTAAAGTTAATATGAAGGAGAAAATTCTGAAAGCAGCCAAACATAAGAAATCCATTACCTACAAAGGTAAGAATATTAGAATGACTGCAGATCTCTCTGCTGAAATTTTTCAAGCCAGAAGAGGGTGGTCATCAACTTTTAATCTCCCAAAGCAAAATATCTTTCAACCCTGAATCCTGTATCCAGCTAAACTGAGTTTCATTTATGATGGAGAAATTAAATACTTTAATGACATTCATATGTTGAAGAAATTTTCCATAACCAAACCAGCTCTTCAGGATATTCTCAGACCTATCCTCCATAATGACCAGCC
>CAUYPK010167631.1:0-12335 GCA_963574355.1 Loris lydekkerianus | reverse complement strand
AGTTGTGTATTAACCCTAAGAAACGCGACCCATTGAGATTGCGCCCGGATTAAAGACTCCGAACGCTAAAAACAAATCAAATAAAAAAAAAAAAAAAAAAAAAAAAAAAAAAAAAAGAAGAAGAAATTCTGACACATCCTTCACTGGCCAGATGATAATGGTAGATCATTCGTAATTGTGCATAAGAAAGAATATTGAGATTGAGTTAAATCTGAGCCACCAGAAAATTGGGCTTTTGATTTAACCTTATCAAATACAATAAGAACAAAGTAAAAAAAAATCTACAATGGTTTCAGCAACCACTCATCATTTAGCAAACATGTCTAAGGGGCTAAGCACTGTGATGGTGCTTTGTACATTGTTATTACACTTAATCTTCACAACTCTAGACAAGATTTTTTATATGCCCTCAACAGATTAGGCAACTGAGGCTCAAAGGTTATGTAACTTGGCCAGGGTTGTGCAGCTATACATGTGCCTGAATTCTCTTTGTCTCCACGGCTCTTGATCTTTCCACTGATTAGATCTGCTATTGAATTGATCATTTGACCAGAAAAAATAAAATAAATAAATATAAATACATGTATACATGTGGGCAGTTGAAAGGGATAAGGGGATTCACTATTTCAAAATTTGATATAATCTTTAGAAACTAATGTAATGTTAATTTAAACCAAATTCTTTAAAGATCCTAATTCTTCAGTCCTCATTTACCATATGAAGAAAAAAATGCAAGTGGTTAAACTGTATGTCACTTGAGCCGATAGCTAGTAGGTGGCATCAATACACATCTCAACACACCCGTGATGTTACCTACATTCAGTTGTGGCATCTCCAGTCAAAGGTTCTCCTTCTCCACTGCTGTAAGTTGCAAATACTGAAATTTTGTATTTGGTCTCTGGCTGCAGATTTTCTATCATAGTATGAATTGCATCTCCAGGAAGACTTTTTTCTCCAGCCTCAACATCATCAAAAAGAGATTTCCATGAGACCCTGTAACCGCGAACCATTCCAGGAGCAGACGTCCAATAAGCCCCAATTGATGTGTCCGTGATATCTTTGGTAACTAAATCTCGAGGTGAACCACGTTCTGCAATAGAAATTTAAAAAATAATTACTTTTTTAAATGTCCAATAGATACTTAAATATTCATTCTTCCTGGTAGACATCCTGACTTCCTAGACTCAAACTCAACTTCTCTAAAATTGCCCTTCTCTTCGGCTGAGCATGGTGGCTTATGCCTGAAATCCTAGCATTTTGGGAGGCCACACCAGAAGGGTCACCTGAGGGCAGGAGTCTAGCCTGGGGAAAATAACAAAACTTCATCTATACAGAAAATTTTAAAATGGCCATGTATGATGATGTGTGCCCGTGGCACCAACCTCAGGAGGCTGAGGCAGGAGGATCCTTTGAGCCCCGAAGTTTGAAGTTTCAGGGAGCTATGATGACACCACCACACTTTAGTCCAAGGGACAGAGTGAGACTCTGTCTCAAAAAATATTAATAATAACAAATTTCTTCTTTTTGAGCTATCTGCTCTGTCAGCAGAACAGATCGATGGACTAAAACTTCAGAAGTACAGTTGAGTCCTACCTGTCAACCTTGCCCCCATATGCCCAGTAAGGTTGTAAGGCCCTTCAGGAGAAGAATGACATATACACTTAAATTTTTTCTAAAGGAAAAAAATATGTGCAAATCCCGAAATTTTATCACACATTTCAGTCTGCCTTATGACATAGTCCATTATTCATACATAGTTTTATTTCCTTAACAAGATCTTTTCCTCTCCGAGTTAATTTAAATAAGCTCGGTTTCAATGTATGCTTTACAATAACTCCAACAATCTAATATCACTTGCAAAACTTCATTCCGATAATTGTTTTCTGGTGAAACTTTTACTTGTTTATGCAGTTAAAAAGGTAGAAGTACAAACTTTTAATATAGCTTAACCCTAGTGAAACTAAAAACCACCAATTCTTCTGGAAAACTTAAAAGCAATTAGTCATCAAAATAAAACACACTACTTGTTCTAGCTGATCGAAAACGTCTGCTACTAGATTTTGGCTCTTTCATTCAAAAAAATACAACCCAAATGGAAAAATATGGAAACCTCAACTTAATGGGAGGCACAGATGTCTTCCAATAAAATCCTCATTTTCCATATTTTAAATGTAAGATAAATATACAAATCACTTTATATTGGCTACTTTTACTAGGGTTTATGCCATGGTATGACATAAATATGAAACTATCTGCTTCCCCAGCATACATTTGACCAGTAATTGTATATTCATGCAAATGATATATCACCCTCTTACAAGAGAATTTTGAAGGCTATTATTTTACTTGAGTCAAAGAGTAAATATTAATAACCTAAAACTACTTTTTAATTAAACAATTATATTTCAGCATGAAAAACAAAGATAACAATGAATGAAAAAGAAATCTAGACGGACAAAAACCTATCATATGTGGTTGGATTTTCAGGGCAAAAAATAAATAAAACAGGAGCTGGGCAGCCTACCAGACCCGGAGCTCAAATGGAAAATTCTAACTCCATTATAAATAACTTTAACTGCTGAAAACACATCTCATCTCTGGAAGGAAATTAGTTACATATTTCACTGCAACAAAGAATACTTATTTTCAGGAACACATTGACTTTTTTCCCTCAGGACTTGAGGCTAATTCCCATTTCAAAGTCTTCTTAGCTGTCTTTGCTACTTAAATGGGCCTACGCCTTTACACTTTCTCTACCTATAGGAATATGCAAGTACAGCTTTAAGCTGTTTGTTCATTTTTTTTTAATTTGGTTTGATTGGGAGGTTTTCCTGGTTTTTTAATTCGTTTTGATAGTCTCTAAGTTTTAAATGCAGAGCATTATTTTCCCCTTGTTTGATATACACTGTTTTTCCACATGTGCCTTTTCTCTTAAGTTTCCTAAATTTCAGTCCAGAAAAGCTGCTATGGAATGACCATACTTGAAAGTGACTCAATGTAAATAAGCTGAATGCTGCATTAATGACATTTTTAAAAATACGCAAGACAAATAAAGTTAGCAAGAATGTGGGCAGCATCTTCCAAATCAACAGTCGGGTCATTTAAAAGCAATCATTTCAGCTTCCACTTTTCCTCAAAGCTGTGCTTCTCAGCCTATTTTTCATTCCACTTTCTACAGCATTAGATTTGTGACATTGTTTATTTCCATGACAACAGACATCAATTTCACAAACACAGGCAAATGAGTTCACTGTGAGAAAAATAATAGGAAGAGAATTGTGGTTGAAGCAAAAATACATTCACAAAGACATGACTGGGCTTAAAACAAAAGGCTGCTGGATCATGAGACAAGTCACCCCATGGATTTTAATCAACTATGTTAACACTCTCAAGGTCTGGAAAGTTAGAACAAAATTCAGGAAGGACCTTTGCCAGGTTTATCAATGTCTTGAAAATAATCTGCCGAAGCACTTTTTAAGATGCAAATGAAAAAATCAACTAAAAACTATTCCTGAGTTCTTATTAATGCACGACAACACTAATCTGGTAAACACAGAAAAAAAATCTCTCAAAAATTGTAGTTTCTGCCTCTGGTATGCAAAGGCACTATTGGCAGACACTGGCAATACAGCATTCTGTATTTGTGACAAAAAAAATATAGACTCCAAAGAAAGAAGAAATATACTTTGATCCAGAAGCCAAGATTGGAAAAGATAAACTCTTCCATATGAGTTTTCCATATGTCAGTCAGTTTAATAAGAATATTCCTAAATATTAAGCCTATACCGTTCCCAAACACATGGATAACTTTTTCTCAAAAAGAGAAAAAAAAAAGGTAGGAGGGAAGGCTGAGCATTCTGCTGCATTATACCCAAGAATTTTGAGCACTGATATACCCATGACAAATAAATTTTATCAGAATTCTTTAAAACCCTTGAATTTTTAAAAAATGAGATCTTGGTTTGGCTAAACATTATATTACAAAAAATGAAGCAACTGGATCACATGTACCCTGTGGTACAGTTTGCAGAAGGCAGGCTGACCAGTGGCCGAGCTGGTATTGGGGCCAGGTGGGCCAGCAGCTGCGCAGGCCACCAGTGGGTTCTGTCACGTCCTCAGGTTCTAGAGTCCTCAGCATCCAAGTAATGAGGCAGGACCTAAACAGATGCCCAGAACTGCCTGAAGAGCCAAAGGCTTGTCACCTCCCAGATCAATTAAACTGGAATATTTATGGATGTACCTAAGCATGGTGCTTTCTAAAAATATTTTAAATCTACCCCATGGTTCTAATTCCTCTGTGATTCTTTATTTTTTTCTCATGTCTTTCTTTTGTCTTCTTTTCACTGTTCCTCTGTGAGGCCTAGAGCAGCATCTATTTGGAAGTTCTGCTTGGTTAGTGTGGAAGGAGACCCTAATCCTCACACTTGCTTGCCCTTAGGAAAAGGCTTCTTCAAAATAAAGACAGGTGCAGTGAAAGTAAACGGGTCAAAATCACAGGACGCACGGCACTGTGTAGGACCGCCTGACGGGTTAGGTATTGTAGTTATACTTTCATGCACGACAAGTCACCCCTTTAGGTAGCTGAATGACCTCAAGGCTGGTTCTCAAAGAACTGAGAAGCTGACTTAAGCTTCTCATCACATCTTCCCGTCCTGCAGCACACCTCAGGTGTTTTCTGCCCTCTGCTCCCCTCCTTCCTGTCTGGACAGGAAATGGCTCTCCATACACACTTGTCATTGAAGAGTTGACCACGTTTTCATGTGGGTGAGGTTCAAAGTGTTACCACCTGGCCAGGCAATTGCTCGGTTTCTAATATATTGTAGCTATTGTCCTCAATAAAAGGAACTCCAGTGACTACCAGGAAGGCTTAATTGGCTGGTCTTGGTTCAGTTTGGTTAGGTTTGTTCAGGAGTCCCTTTTTAGAGCACATAAGAGGGAACAGGAAACAGTGAAGAGTAAGACCCTTCTCCAGGGAAGGTTACTGTTCCTCAAAAGGTGAAGGCATAGAAACCATGGGCAGTGAACTGAAATCAGCTCTGGGAGAATTGTTGTCACTTTGTCGCTACCTGTCCGTGAACTTGGATCCACTGCTGTTCTAACAGGGACTCCCTCCCTGAGTTCCTCCTCATCCTCTGTCCCAGGACTTACAAATGCATGATTGGTACTGGGGTGTGCTAAGACGTTTTTACCTATGTCACTTTTTCAATAATATTTAATCTCATAGCACTTTCTTCTGCTCTAGACTATACGCCTGTGTGCTCTGTGTCACTTTCATCTCAGGTAGTTGAAATCCTGGCAATCTTTTCAATTGCCATCTGAAATGCTGATGTGCCTTTATTTTTGTTGCTTTGATTCCATCACAATAGTCTTTCCATATATCTTATTCTTACCAGTATAGTAATACTCTAGTTATAAGGAATGACAATGCATTTCTGTCATAAATTTAAAGGTACAAACTTCTGGAATTTTGATGCTCAGCATTTCTGTTCATTATCAAACATAGTCACATAAAATATATTCATAAATATTCAAAAGCCACTTCTCTAGTGCCCACTCACGTGTGTCCCTGGACTGCTGCTACAGGAAGTAATTTAGGCAGGTGCATTTTTCATGATCCGAACATCTACAAGGGATTGATTTCTACGCTGCTTTTTTTCCACGCCCCAGGCCAAAGAATTAATACCTCATTTAAGGAACTTTCCTATGTTTCCTTAGACCTTTTCCATTTGCTTTCTGAAAAGCAAATTATTATCCAATTCAAATATAATTATAACACGAATTAGCCAATGATGATAACTGAAAAATTAATCATCATGAAATGAAACTGTATTTCATCTTATAGATTATGCCAGCCAGCTTTCAGTGAGTTTCACATGCCACTTTCAAAAATAGAAATTAAATTGAAAATGTAATGTAAACTCTCTTCTAAATCAATTTGTCTTTTCCGTTGGAGCTCAGCTCAAAAGTCATCCAACTTTCCACAGCAATACAGAAGACCTGCTTCTGGAGGACATTCATGTGGAAATAGTTTTGATTTATAACCAATGAATTAGAGCTATGCTTCCAAAGGACAAAGTTCGCTATTGATAAGTTGTCTCAGTTACTTTAAAATCTATACAGTTCTTTTAAAAACCTCTTAACAATTAAATTACCATTCAACTTCGAAGCCTGCTTCAGCAAAAAAGAAAAGAAAATCACTTCCATAATTATTATCTCTTCAATTTAATTTAGATTTTTCTCTGATGAACAATCAACTCACAGAAAAGGAAATGGGACTGTGTTGAGGTTGCCTGGCAACATCAAAGTTGTTATACCCAGAATGTATGATTTTTCAAATTATGGGATAGAAAATCTAGGAAAACACAGAGGCTTTGTTGAGTCCATCTCAGAAAGGCACATGTTACTCAACATCATGCAGGATTCCTGTGACATGCTAAAAACCTCATTGTAAGAAAATGTCAACCGAGTTAGCCTGGATTGATCTGCAGGAAGGGACACTGGCAGGTTGCTACAGTAATTGAAACAGAGGAAATTCTAAGAAGTCATATTTTCCTTAGAAAAACAACTCTCAAAAATTTTAAAGAGAGACATATTATTCCCAAACTGAAATTTTCATTCATTTGTAGTGAATCCCTCTGAATTAAAGCAGGCATTATTTATTTCAAGGTTCATAAAAATGGCTTTTCCTGTCTCTAATCACTTCTGGTGACAACTGAAGGTTCCATGAAGATGTAGAAGGCAGTAACACAGACAGTGGTGTTTTAGAAGTCACGTTCAGTCTACCTGAACAGGTTAACAACAACAACGGGCATGGGGGTTGGGGGTGGGGAGGAGGACAACGTAAATCAAACCTAAAGGTTTGTGCTCAGATGCCTCTGAAGTTTGGATCTGAAATAGTAATAGACTCTGCCTTTGGGATTCTGCTGCACATGGTACCACAGCCAGCTGGGAGCCTCCCCAATGCCAATGCTAATAAATCTCTCTTGCAGAGACAAGGGAATTTTCTGATAATTGGCTGCATTTCAAAACTTGTACCAGAAAACAGATTCAAGTCAGGGGCAGTTGTAGACCACACTACATTTTTTTTTAATCACTTTCTTTTTGTATCAAAAGCCATAATGCATTGAGGTAATCTGCCAACTGTGAGCCCTACAGAATGCTCCTGCCTACTGCCTCCCGCCTCTGGACAGAAGAAACATTCCTTCAAGTTCTGGTCTTACCACCTCCTTTCCCAAGAGAAAAACAGATTAGAAAAACAGCAGCCCTCAAAAGCAGTCTCCTGGCTCCACGTCTGGCATTCCCACTCCCTGCATTTACCATCATATCCCATTCCTGTATATGGTATGCGGATTTGGCTCAGTTAATATAATAAAATGAAATGGAATAACCAGGGGCAAAAATCTTCTATTATTTTAATTTAGTCACAACTATGCTTTCACATATCTGTCAAGTTTACCACACATAACGCAATGGGATAAATATGTTAATAAAATCAGGCTGGCAGCATTTTTTGTAATCCTTTACTGTAGCAGACAGCTTTCCTGTAAGTGGGAAAAATATTTTTGATGATTATACTTTAGTTACAAATTAACTATATTTTTTAAACACACCTAAAATGTATCTAGTTTCCCTCTGTCTCAAGAAATAGTTTTTAAACAGTATTGTGCTACTTGTACATCTTCTTTAGAGATAACTTCTGGTCAGCTGTGTGCAAGTGTGCACCCTCAGACACGTGTACAAGTGAGTAGCTTTTCTACATCACTTGTGCCGAGCTACAAAATTGTAAACATTTAACTCTACATCCAATAAAATGCGTTTGCTATACAGTTAAAAATGCATTTTGTTATATAAGATTTTTAATACATTATTTCTGGGGGAAAAAAATGCCTTAATTTTTAGAATCAAGATTTTTGACCAAGCATGAATATAGTTTTTAAGAGCAAGAAAATGCAAACCTATTTCAGAAGATTAAAAGATATAGTTGGAAGTAAAATTATTAAATTATTTCCAAGATATTTCTTATAAAGAAGAAATATTCACAAATGTAATCTATACTTATTGTGTAAAAAGTATGATAGAAAGTTTATCCTTTGTTTTTTGTTTTTGTTTTTGTTTTTTTGAGATAGAGTCTCATTCTGTCACCCTGGGGTGAATGTCACAGCATCATAGCTCACAGCAACCTCAGTCCCGTGGGCTCAAGTGACCCTCTTGCTCAGCCTTCCGAGTAGTTGGGACTACAGGCACCCGCCACAACACCTGGCTATTTTTCTAAAGAATGGGATCCCGTTCTTGCTCAGGCTGGCCTTGAACTCGTGAGATCAGGCAATCCACATGCCTTGGCCTCCCAGAGTGCTGAGATTACCGGAGTGAGCCACCGCACCCAGCCAGTTTATCCTTTTTAAACAACCCTATGATCCTAGGAACAATCTAAGCTGAAAGCCTGTGGAAAGCATATCAGAAAGAGAACTTCAAAAGGTCAAAAGAAAAGAACAAACTTCTCCAAAATTCTAGAGGTTGCTCCAGATATAAAGATATCATGTTTTTATTGCTTGGATTATGACTCTGTAATTAAGGCAACTTCTATTTCTACTTACTTTCAAAACTTTTGTGTAACCAATTCATTATCTTTAAGATCCTTGAACAACACGGCTTGGAGCTGCGCATGTGTCCACTTACATGAGGATCTTTTACCGTCAAATGCAGAAGAGAAAGCCACTTAGATGGGGGCCAGCTTTCCCCACATAGGGGTTCCTCAAGACAACCTCCAAACGCTGTGTGCATGGCTTACAAAGGGACAATTCTATTTTTAGACAGCAGTTCCAAAGTTAAGTTATTTCTTCTTAATGAATTTTACATATTTGTTTATATTATATCATATATAATATATATTATATATTAATATATTATTTTAATATTAATATTAATATATATTATATATTTATATGTGTTTTATATAAATATAAAAATATGATTATATAATATATATAAATATATGTTAATATATGTTTATATATATATGAGACTTTACAGTCTCCAGAGAATTTCACTTACATTCTCCCATTTGATCTCCACAATTACCCTGGGGGATGGGGGGAGGGATAATCATCCCCTCTTTAGACAGATAAACTGAGGTTCAAAGGGGTAAAAAAAATTATTCCAAGGTCACAGAGTGAGGTAGCACAACCAGGATTCTTCAGTGCTTTCTATATTTAATCTCTCATTTAAATCCTTTTCTAAAAACATTTCATGGACTACGGGGATTCAACTCTTGATTGCTATTATTTTGATTAGAATATGTATTTTTATTTGTTTTTAATTCTTAACTAAGTCTTGAAGTTTCCAGTCTGTAAGCCTTGTCCTTGCCAACTACAGTGTGTATAAACTCTCAGCTCCTGGAGCCATCACATTTGATGGGTCTTTTGCCTAATATCATTGTGATTTCACATCACAAAAGATCTTTCAGATCCATTTTCTTCCTATAATCTTTTAAGACAAGTCACATAAAATATGATGATAAAGAGAAGGAAAACTAGTGCCCAGTAGCCCATTTAGGCCCTCAACTATAGAACCGAGTCAACATCATCATAAGCATACACTGATGATGTATCCACGCTCACTGTGGTTAAATTAAATTTTCACTTCTCTCTCCTATGCTACTTAGTAGCTGTGGTGAGTCCACCCTAAGCTACAATTACATCACAGAAGATCCTGAGAAACATGAAGCCCCCTGACAATTAACTCTAGAGATCCAGGGAAACAGCTCCAGCCTTGATGCTTCTTGCTAAGTTCTATGCTGCATTAGCTTTGAACGTCTAACACAAAACTGAATTTTAGTGGTCACTTAGAAAACAAATGAACATGGCTTGGACCTGTAGCTCAAGTGGCTAAGGAGCCAGCTACACACACCAGAGCTGGTGGGTTCAAATCCAGCCCAGGCCCATCAAACAACAATGACAAATGCAACCCAAAAATAGCCAGGCATTGTGGCAGGTGCCTGTAGTCCCAGCTACTTGGGAGGCTGAGGCAAGAGAATCGCTTAATCCCAGGAGTTGGAGGTTGCTGTGAGCTGTGATGCCATGGCACTCTACCCAGGGCAACAACTTGAGGCTCTGTCAAAAGAAAAGAAACAAAAAGAAAGAAGGAAGGAAGGGAGGGAGGGAGGGAAGGAAGGAAACAGAAACCTAGATTATCACATTTCTCAAGCTATCCTGAATGCTTTCATGAATGGCAAATGGAAAAAGCATGTGAATGAAAGTCAGGAAATGGGTCCAATCTGGACCTGGATGACAGCGCCAACTGAGTAACCGTGGACAGTCCCAAACCTTCTCTATCCATAGCTGTGCCTTCCTGCTCTGAATGCCTCACTTGTCTCCCTTCAACCAACCCATGGCTCTATAAACACACTTGTATTACCTTACACACTCAGTTCCCTAGGCTACTTCTTCCTAATCAAGTTTAATTACTTCAGCTGCTTACATTCTGTATCACTGAATAACAGTGATATTGTTGTTTTTCAATATAAATTCCTCTGAAGAGAAAGAATTATAGGCCAGGTGCAGTGGCTCACACCTGCAATCCCAGCATTTGGGGAGGCCAAGGCAGGGGGATCACTTGAGCCCAGGAGTCCGAGACCAGCCTGAGCAACATCATAAGACCCCATTTTCACCAAAAATAACAAATAAGTAAATAAAATAAGAGCCATTCTTAAACGAAGAGAGAGAAAAATATACATATGTCTAGGTTTCATTCTCAAGCTTCCTAAAGGAGAATCAGAAGTAAGCTCAGAGATTTTCATAAAAAGAGCAATTACCTTCCAGTGTTGTTCCTTCTCCAGAAAGGGCGTCTCCAGCGCCCGACGAATACAAGGCCGTCACAGATAAGGCATACCGTGTCCCCTCCTCTAACCCACTCAGCACGGTACTGGTGGTGCTTCCCTCCACAGTGACCTCTTGAGTTTCACCTCCTGCCACGGGGGTGTATGTGACAAGATACTGCTTCACTTTTCCTGGTGCTTCACTCCAAGATAACTTCATAGTTGATGTCGTAGGATCAGAAACTCTTAAGTTCCTTGGATTCCCTCTAACTTCATTAAAAACACAACAACAAGAACATCAAAACCCATTATTTAATAAACTGACTTGCAAAACACTCTGTTACTGTCCACATGCATGACAGTAAATTTATATCCCACGCAAGACTATGGCCATTTTAACACTTGACTAACCAGCAACGTGTAAGCATTTCTAAATTGGACTCTACACACTAGTAGAAACAAAGCAAAAAGACAACCGGTTCCTTTTCCATGAAAATCTTACACATAAAATCTGTCACGTTAGAATATTTCCTATAGAATAGAATAGTTTCCCTAAATTTTCCCTTAAAGTAAAACAAAGCACTTATAAAATGTGTACATGTTGATGAGTGTTACAGTGTCGATTTTAACTCCTCTAGGAAATCTTCAGTAAATACAGTTAATCAGGGTCATTCTGTGAACATCCATAGGTAACAGCCAAGAAATAATGCTGATATGATAAAAATAATAAATGATAAAAAATAATGCTGTCTCTATGAAAGAAAAAAAAAAGCAAGAGAAGAAATAGCCTGAGACCTAGCCTGGGACGACTCAAGGGGCACCTATCCCTTTGCAATTATGCTGTCTGGTATTTCATGACCTTATTTGCAGATTGCCCGTGTGATCTCTGCAGAATATCAAGGCACCAAACCTTATGACACTCTCTACTGAACACACAACAGCCAGTCAGGTTTACTCCAGGAAACAGCAAGACAAATATTTTCTGAGTCATTTTATAGTGTCTAGCACAAAGATCTCCAGCAAGAGAGAGAGCGAGATAATGAATTCCTAAATGAAGAGAGGAGAGAGAAAACAAGTGGAAAGAGAGAGGGTCTCCAACAGGAAACACTAATGGCCAGAATACAGAGAGGGAGAGGGAGAGTGAAACAGTGGGGGAGGAGGAGGAAGGTGGGAGGGAGAGTGAGACAGAGGGAAGAGTGGGAGGAGGGAGAGAGAGGAGGGGGGGTGAGGCAGAGGGAGGAGGGAGAGTAAATCAGAAGGAAAGGGAGGAGGGAGCGGGAGAAGGGGGAGTGAGGCAGAGGGAGGAGGGAGAGTAAAGCAGAAGGAGTGGGAGGAGGGAGAGGGAGGAGGGTGTGTGAGGCAGAGGGAGGAGGGAGAGTAAAGCAGAAGGAGTGGGAGAGGGAGAGAGAGGAGGGGGAGTGAGGTGGAGGGAGGGAGAGTAAAGCAGAAGGAGACAGGATCTCACCTACTGTGCACATTGTGAGGGTGTCTAACACACCCCCTGGGTGAGGAGCTCATCTAC
>CAUYPK010167629.1:0-36479 GCA_963574355.1 Loris lydekkerianus | reverse complement strand
TTAGTTATTGTGTTAAGACATTTATATTCTACATTTACTAAGTTTCGCATGTACCCTTGCAAGATGCACTGCCTAGTTCTTTATGTTGACCACTGCCATATGTTGACCATTTTGTTGCTGTCCGTTGGGTGGTCAGTTGACCGGGGTTCTGGCTATACTGTTTTAACTAAAAGTTTACATGATGAGCTTACAGTTGATTATATTTATGAATGGTTACATTTCAGCTGCCAGTGAAGGAGGAGCCAATGTCTTTACTGTGTCATATTTTAAAAATAATGCATACCTGGCTCAGTCCCCACAGCTGTATAAGCAGATGTGTATTTGTGCTGATTTTGAGAAGGTTTTCTGTATTGGACCAGGTAAGATTTTGGCAGTTATTTTTTTTTCAAAGTTCACTAATCATATGGTAGTTAAAGCTTTTGAAACACATTTTACATATATAATGTAGAGGCATTTTGAAAGCTTAAGAGGCATTTTGAAAGCTTAAATTTTTGTATATGCTGACTACATAAACACCATACTTTGAAGTAGAAATGGCAATGGATTTAAATATTTTTCAGAAAAAATAGTATGCTCAATAGTTCTTTAAACAGTTGAACATCATTCATTTGAATAGAATCATAAGCATTATATATTCCTTGCAGAAGAATACTGAAGAAAAATTTTTAAAATGCATGCTTAGAAAATATATACTATCTGAAATATACCTAAGTGTATTATTTACTATCTCCAAGTGCTATTAGAACAGAACTAATTCCCATTTGGACCATCCTTTCAATTCCTTATCAATACTAAAGAACAGTTGCAATCTTCAAAATTATGTTTTCTTTTATTTTGTTTTTTAACACAGTCTCACTTTGTCACCCTTGGTAGAGTGCTGTGGCATCATAGCTCACAGCAACCTCAAACTCTTGAGCTTAAGCAATTCTCTTGCCTCAGCCTTCCGAGTAGCTGAGACTACAGGTGCCTGCCACAACACCCGATTATTTTTAGAGACGGGGTCTCACTATATCGCTCAGGCTGATCTCAAACTCCTGAGCTCAAGCAGTCCGCCCACCTTGCCCTCCCAGATTTCTGGGATTACATGTGTAAGACACCGTGCCCAGCCAACTAAAATAATGTATTTTTGTTGTCCTTTATAACGCCTTACTGTTGTTGATATACCTCTGTCTGCTTTGCTACCAATTATATTCCAGAGCTGTTCTGTTTCACTATTAGTGTTTGTGCTGTCCTTACCATTGGTGATAAGCTAACTTCCATTAGAAATTAATGAATGTCTTGTGTTTGATGAATTATATTAACATGGTTTTAAAGATATATTAGCTAAAAGTTAACCACAGGCACCTAATCATGTGGCAGATTCTTTCATTAAACTAATCATACGCAAAAAACCAGCTTTGCTTCATTCTTTAAACATGCCAAATTATTTTATATGTGTTTTTCATAACTTTTAATAAAATTAATTACTTGTTAAATAGAGAAACTGGCAAGATCATTGTCTTAACTTTCTGAATTTATTAACCAGTTATTCGCTAAACACCTGCTGCATATATAGCCTTGTGCTGAGTACCATGTACATAAAAGAAGAATCAACCAGCATTTCTCAAATGTTAATGTGCACACAAATCATCTGGGGAATCTGTCAAAATGCAGATTCTGATCAGTAGATCTGGGACAAGGCCTAAAATTCTTTAGTTCTCACATACTCCCAGGCACTGTAAGTGTAAAAAGTGGAATAAAATGGAGATTAGTATAGTCATCATAAAGGAATATTTGAACTGAAATGTGCTTTAAGGACATGGTAGGATACATAGACCATAGAAATGGCATTCTAGTCAGAGGAAGCAGGATAAGTAAAGAGCATGGACTACAGCAGAAAACAAAAATAAGACGAGTTAATATTAAGAAATGGGAAATACAGGTTAGCATTAAATTGTGATGGCATAAACATTTTAGACTTTTTGTCATTCTGTATTTTGCTATAGTAGTCATTCGGGAGCCATTGTAAGTTACTAAGCAAAAATGCATTATTGGAATATTAATCTGGCAGTGTTAATGAAAGATTAGCTGAGCTAGAGTCAGGAAGACTGGAAAGGAAGAAAATGTATTGAGTGATATTAAGAGCTGGACTGAGGTAATAAGTATAGCAAGAAATGTTACTTCATTTGTACAAGCTTCATTTAACTTGAGTCAAGTTTCAATAAAACTGAGAAGAACTTGCTATATTGGTCAAAATTGAATCTATTTTTAATTATTGAGAAGGCATCTCAGAATCTTGCATTCCTTTGGGGTTCTCATGAGCCTCATTTATTAATTTACATTTGCTACAGCTTTTACTGTGTGACTTTTAGTAAATTGTAAGGAATTTACTGTCCAGGAAATGCTGAGGCAGATGGCTTATCAAACGTCCTTCTACCTTTCCTGACACAAATTGATAGCCACTGGAATCCTACTCAGTGGAATTTTCTGTTTAAATTCCAATTTATCCAAAATTTAAACACTGTTTTCAGTTTGTTTCTTTATTAACTTCACAGTATTTAGAGCTGAAGACTCTAATACCCACAGACATCTAACTGAATTTGTTGGTTTGGACATTGAAATGACTTTTAATTACCATTATCATGAAGTTGTAGAAGAAATTGCTGACACCTTGGTACAAATATTCAAAGGACTTCAAGAAAGGTAAAAAAAAATTTTATAACCCTAGATGGATTTAACTTCACATCCATTTGGATTCTTTAAAAAAAAAAAAATTATTTCTGTACAGGCCACCAAAAATAAAAAAATTCTTACATTGGCTCAGTGCACATAGCGCGGTGGTTATGGCACTGGCCACTATATTGAAACGTGAATGAAGTTTCTGTTTTGTTTATATATACAGATATATGCAGGTGTGGATTTCATTGGTTAGAAAAATCTACACTCAAAATATTGCATCTGGATCCAAGTCAGGGGTCCTCAACTAGTTAGCCTTTTTGGTGGTGAGTTACCAGGTTGTCAACAGCTCAACTAGATTTGCTTTCTTATGCTGACATCCTGAATGTCTAAAGAAATAAGAGTATATGTTATGTTTATAGCAGTTTGTTTTAGGGGCAGTAGTATGAGATAGTAGCTAAGAATTTGGATTTAGTTACTTCCAATTAGCCTGAGTTCAAATCCCAGCTCTACTGCTTACCTTTTTGGGCAGGTTATTTAACTCTGTTGCCTGAGTTTGCTCAACTGTTAGTGGAAATAGTAAAAACTCCCTTCAGTCTACTTATTTCTAATCTTTACTGAATCTGAAATTGAAAATCCTATAAGAAGATTAGTAAGACAGATTCTTCACCTAAGTCACCTGTTTGCAGCTACATTAGTGGGTTGAGGTCGGGTGTTTTACTAAACACTCATCTAGGCATAAGGTAACTTTTTTTAATGAACAAGCAAGACCTAAAGATAAGCTCTTGTTTATTTTGAACAGAAAAATGAACAAGAATTAGTCTGAAACATAGAAGTTTCTTGTCACCATCAGAACTGATTGAGGCTGAATCCTTGTCAAATAAGGTTAATTTATAAATCAGTTTGTATTTACATTGAGTACTTAGTAAATATTAGGTATTAGTAGACTGAAGGGACTTTATCTGTTTGGGTCTGGTGAATTAACAACATTTATAGAAATACTAAACTTGATCTAGATCAGTGGTTCTCAACCTTCTAATGCCATGTTGTATTTTCATTGTTACAAAGGGGTCACAATTCACAGGTTGAGAACCGCTGATCTAGATGTTCAAAAATTGAATTATGTAAAATATCCATGTTAGGTACACCCTCTAAACTGGCAAATAGTTTTTCCTTTAAAGGTCATTGGAAGATTTGTACTTGTGAGGATGTCTAGCATGGAGAAAATAGGAAAAGAAAATACAAAGCAAGTTAAATAAATGAGGAGAGTCTCTTTTTTCCTTTCTCCGTACTTATGATTCTTTTTGAATTATTAGGTAGGGTATAATTTATCTAGCAGTTTAATAATTGATAAAGGAACACTTACAATTTTCATTGTAATACCACTATTTTAATTGCAGGATACCCTTTTCTCTTTCATCCTTTCTCCTCTGAAACATTTTGATGCAGATTATTTTAAGCAACTTTTATTCACATAGTCCATGGAACAACTACTACTGTTTCTTTACAAGACTTTATTCTTTAGGAGTACAATGAAGGAACACAGCTTTTCTCATTTTCTTTTCACATTTACAAGTGAAGAAAGTTTTGAAACCCATTTAGTTTAGATATTGATGGCTTCTCTATTTAATATAGAAGTTTGGAATTTCTACTTCGGTCTTTATAACAAGAGACCAGCATGAATTCAGGCCTTTGGGATTAATCAAGTCTCTCTTAAAAATTAGAGTCAGATACCATTACTGCCAGACTTTCCAGTAGACATTAAGGTATTAATTTGAAAATAAAAACTTTCTATATACTTTCTGTTTTCTCTAACTCATATATGAATTTTAAGTTTCTATGACTTGTGTTGCTTGTATATTGAATTTTCTGGCTTATGTCATGTTCTTCTCATGTTTATCCTTATTATTTATCTCTCAGAGGGGGTGGAAGAGGTTGCTTGGTGAATATAATGTGCAGTGTTTCAGTGATATATGCACTGAAAGGCCCTGATTCACCACAATACATTATATCAGTTGCACTTGTTTTATATATGCACAAATTTAAAAAATGGGGAAAATATTTCTCTCTTGTACAAGAATAAGACACAAGTGAATTTAAAATATTGATAGTCATATTTTTGTACTACCATTGATACACACGAAGGGGAGTTGATGTCCAAAGCAAAGCTATTTAAAAATCATTTACTGGGTAAATATATACGATGTAAAGTCTCTGTCTTTTTATGGCTGAATAGTATTCCATCATATCCATATACCACAGTTTATTAATCCATTCATGGGTTGATGGGCACTTGGCTTGTTTCCACATCTTTTCATCTTTTGTATTTACCTGGATATGAGTTGAAGAACATTCTCCTTAGTAAGTATCTCAAGTATGGAAAACCAAGCATCCCAGGTACTCAATACTAATTTGAAACTAGTAGATAAACTACCACAGGCCAAACAAGAGGAAAAACACAATTAAATTCAAGAAGAGGGTCAGGGGCTCAGTGAGGCTAACTGATACGGGGGGGGTATATGGCACACCTCCTGGGTGAGGGACTCAAATACAACTTGGACTTTTCCTGACAATTGCAAATAACATAACCTAATTGTATATACCCTTATTAATTTGAAATTTAAAAATAAATAAAAAGTAAGAAATAAATTTATTAATTATGAAAGTTTCAAAAACACTCAAAAGTGTAGATGCTAGCCTAATGAGCCCCCATGTACTCAACACCCACTTTTAGCCATTGCCAACCCATGACCAATTTTTTTTTTTTTTTTTTTTTTTAGATGGAGTGTTGATCTGTCACCCATGCTGGAGTGTAGGGATGTCATCATAGCTCATTGTGCAACCTCAAATGATTCACCTACCTCAGCCTCCAGAGTAGCTGAGACAACAGATGCCTCCTATAACGCCTGTTTAGTTTTTCTATTTTTACGAGAGATGGGGGTCTCACTCTTGCTCAGGCGAGCGTCAAAAACCTAAATTCAAGCGATCCTCCTGCTTCCTCTTCCCAGAATGCTGGGATTATAAGCATGAGCCAGTGTGCCCAGGTTGTCCAATTTAGTTTTATCTAGTCCTCACTCCCTATCATTTCAAAGCAAATCTCATCCATAAATGCTTTATCAAAAATACACTTTTTTTTTTTTTTAATGAGACAGTCTTACTTTCTTGCCCTGGGTAGAGTGCCGTGCCATCATAGCTCATACCAACCTCAAACTCCTGGGCTCAAGCGATCCTCTTGCCTCCGACTCCCAAATAGCTGGGACTACAGGTACCCATCACAACACCCTGCTATTTTATTTTAGGAACAGGGTCTCACTTTTGCTTAGGCTAGTCTCAAGCTCTTGAGCTCAAGAGATCCACCTACCTCAGGGCAGCGCCTGTGGCTCAAAGGAGTAGAGCGCCAGCCCCATATGCCAGAGGTGGGGTTCAAACCCAGCCCCAGCCAAAAACTGCAAAAAAAAAAAAAAGAGAGAGAGAGAGATCCACCCACCTCAGTCTCCCAGAGTACTGGGAATACAGGCGTGAGCCACTGTGCCCAGCCTCTAAAAATACACATTTTTAAATCCTAAGAAAGTATTGTCTTCCACAGCAGAAATTTGATTCAGTGCAATAAACATTGTCTCATGTCTACTATGTATAGAGTAGATCTTATACTAGGTATTATCAAAGTGGGAAGGAAATTGACACTCCCTAAAGAAACTTACAGTATGATTGATTAGGGGCAGATAAGACAAATATTAATTTGATCCTCCTCAAGTATTCATGATAATGAATACTTTTCAAGGATTAAAAAAAAATCTGTTTTTTGGGGTATTTTGTTTTGTTTTGATAGAGTCTCAACCTATTGCCCTCTGTAGAGTTCTGAGGCGTCACAGCTCATAGCAACCTCAAACTCTGGGGCTCAAGTTATTCTTTGCCTCAGCCTCCCGAGTAGCTGCTGTTGTCATTGACTTACCACCCTCAATGCATGTGGCCGGTGCACCTGCCTCCCAAGTGCTTGGGATTATAGGAAAGAGCCACTGCACCCAGCCCAAGTAGATGTTTTGTTTGTTTGTTTGTTTGTTACCATGTCGCCCTCAGTAGAGTGCTGTGGCATCACAGCTCAAAGCAACCTCAAACTCTTGGGCTCAAGGGATTCTCTTGCCTCAGCCTCCCAAGTAGCTGAGACTACAGGCACCCACCATAATGCCCAGCTATTTTTGTTGTTGTTGTTATTGTTGTTATTGCAGTTGTCATTGTTTAGCTGGTCTGACATGGGTTCCAACCCACCAGCCTCGGTGCCTGTGGCCTGCACAGTAACCACTGAGCAACGGGCGCCGAGCCACCAACTAGATGTTTTAATGCTTCATAATGGGCATTTTATATTTCTAACAATGTTAGCTGATAGGAGTTCTAAAGAAAATTTTTCATTCTTTAATGACACTGAGTACAAGAGATTGTACTGAGATTGAAAAAATGGTGTTAAATATTTTAAGTATTTGGATTTCATTCTTTCATAATTTGATAGCACTTTTCCCTGGTGCATATACTGATTAAAAGAATTATTTTCTGTATTGCCACAGTGACCTCTTGTGGGGGGAACATTTATCTTACATGTTTTATTAACCCTAAATCATTGTACAAATAGATTTCAGACTGAAATTCAAACAGTGAATAAACAGTTTCCATGTGAGCCATTCAGATTCTTGGAGCCAACTTTAAGACTCGAGTATTGCGAAGCATTGGCTATGCTTAGGGAAGCCGGAGTTGAAATGGGAGATGAAGAAGATCTGAGGTTTGTCTTTTGTGATTTCTAAAATGTTAGTAATTACATATAAGGTCTATAAGAGAATTAAAATATTAATAAATTATGATTTTCTTTCCAAGCTTATAAATTTTAACTTTAGTGTATAATATGATGCTGTTTTATACATGTCATCTGAAATAGAAATATGTTTAATATGGTTTCCTAAGGCTTAGTAATTTTAAATACATCATTTTTTACTTTTCCTCCTCAAGATTGGAACCCTTTAAAAGAGTATAAGGAATTTTGCCTAGGATTTTTTTTTCATCCAATATGTTACAACTCTTTTCAAATCAGTGGTGTCAGAGAGGGTAGATAGCAGTCTAAAGCAATCCCCATGCAGGATTAGGGCATAAACTGTTAACATCTCCAAAAGTTGAGTGGCGCCTATGGCTCAGTGGAGAGGGCGCCAGCCCACTGAGGGTGTCAGGTTCAAACCCAGCCTTTACCAAACTGCAACAAAAAAATAGCCAGGCGTTGTGGCGGGTTCCTATAAGTCCCAGCTACTCGGGAGGCTGAGACAAGAGAATCACGTAAGCCCAGGAGTTGGAGGTTGCTGTGAGCTGTGTGATGCCACGGCACTCTACTGAGGGCAATAAAGTGAGACTCTGTCTCTAAAAAAAAAATCTCCAAAAGTTATAAAAATCACTACTGTGTATTTGATATGTAGTATTATATATATAAATTTATATCATCCAACTTACAATTTTGAAACAAATTATGTACCTTAAAATTACTATCTGCTTATATTTTATTTAAGGTTTCCTAGTTAAAATATTTAAACTATCACAAAAATACATATGTATATAGGAGGAAAAGGGTGTAGTTATTTTCTAGCTTTTTTAAAAATTTTCATTTAAAACCCTTTTGTTTCTTTAACAAAAAAAATAGAATTTTAAAAAGCATCTCTTTGTTAGATGGATATATTAAGGCAGACCATAAATTATATAAAGTTGAGCAATATTTTCATATTTTAGAAATTATCCTTAAATAAGGTAGAAGCTAAATTTGCTATCTCTTGGTTATAGAAATTTAATATGCTTATATAAACACATTTTTAAAACTTGGAAATAGTGATTTTTATTTTATAAATCTTTGATAAGGTATAGCAAAAAGGAGAAACCATTTAGTGGCAAAACTAGCCCATATTGGTATAATAAGCCTTTATTATATGTAATTGTAGGAAATAATTTTATCTATATTATTTCTGAATCAATAAATTGCAAAATTCTGTTCATGGCTTTAATTAAATATTTGAGCAGCACCTACTAAGCAAAGCACATACAATACTAGTACAGAAGTCACTGTACTAGTAGGTACATTCATCAGTGGTTTCCAATAGTAATTGCCTTTTTAAAAAGGAGTGGAATAGACAACTATGTGCTTTGGCCAAATTTTTTAATCCTTTAAGAACTTTGACTAGAAGTGGTGCCTTAGTAACTTGACCTTTTTAAAGTTGCTGTTTGATCATCAAACACATAGTTTCGTGTTTATTTTTCAGTACACCAAATGAAAAGCTGTTGGGTCGTTTGGTAAAGGAAAAGGTAGGACTTCTTTGCACATCTTCTGAATCTGAAATGTGGCCTATTACTAAAGAACATTGACAGAGGAAACTAATCTTCCTAGAATGATGATTCTAGAATAAATAAAAACCAAAGGAGACAATGTTTAAAAAAAAAAATCTTAGAAAATGAAAAATATTGGCTAGGCACCCATAAAACAGTGGTTACAGGGCCAGCCACATGCACCGAGGGTGGTGGGTTGAAACCCAGCCTGGGCCAGCTAAACAACAATGACAACTGCAACAACAAAATAGCCGGGTGATGTGGCGGGCTAATCGCTCAAGCCCAAGAGTTTGAAGTTGTTGTGAGCTGCGATGCCATATGGGGCCCTCTACATAGTGAGACTCTGACAAAAAAAAAAAAAAAAAAAAAAAAGGAAAGAAAGAAAAGAAAATGAAAATATTCAGACAGGCTCTGCCCAAAGGATTTTTCTCTTTTCTAGGCACCTTTGGATTCCACTGCCCAAATAATTTGATTAATTCGCTATTTGATATACTAATATGTATTTAGTATCTCTGAAAGTGACACATATGTGAGATTATCAAATTAGTTAGAAGTGACCTTGAAATTAATAAGAAATGGTCTTCTCTGGGTGCCTCTGCTGTCTCATGGAACTTGAATGAGCATCATTTCTGCCTCTTAATGTAAAAGCTGCTTTTGAATTTCAATTTTCTAAAACTAAAATTCAAAAAAAGATAAAAACTAAACTAAACTGTGGTTTGTCCTTTTTAAAAATGTAAGAGAATGGTATAATAAAATGGAAGAAGTCCTTGAGCTCCTCCTGCTGGTTGCACTTCAAACTGTTAAGCTGACTGTGGAACTCAATTATTTAATATTTTTGAAACCATATGTAGTACTGAGTTTATACCTTTAAAATGCTTTGTCAACAGGGCTGATTCCAGTTTTTCAGCTGTTGACATTCTCTCTTCTACAGTTTTAGCAAAAATGTTTAAAATGAAAAACTATTAAATGCAATTGATTTCTTTTTAATGAAATCTAATTCACATAATAAGTATTCCTTCTACAAAAATATCATAATTTCAAGTTAACATTATTTCCTTCAATTGTGGTTTTCATTTGAAGAAAACTATCAAACTTAATTTTATATATCTAAACATAAATTGAAATTATTAAGATAATAATCCAAATTTTTTGAAGATGAATACTGTAAAAGATGTCAGTTTTTCCCAAAATAATTTATAGGCTGGGCATGGTAGCTCACGCCTATAATCCTAGCATTCTGGAGACCTAGGCAGGTAGATTGCTTGAGCCAGAGTAAGATCCTATTTCACAAAAAAAAAAAAAAAACAGTTTCTGCAAAACCCAAAGATTTTGGGTAATTTAACAAAACGGTTAAAAATGCAGATGAACTAGAATAACAAAGAAAAAATGTTTATTGTATCATAATTTACATTGAGGGAAAAATTAGAAAGAGATTATATGTCCAAAAAGAATATTTAAACCATGATTAAATTGTACGCAATTGAATTATAGCTTAAGTAAAACTTTAAGTATTGGAAGAATTTATGACACCATGGCAAAATACTATAAGTTACAAATGTTACTTGAAAAAGCAATTCCCAGTGTAATTGGAACAATTTTAAGAACAAAAATTTATATATAAAGAAGTTAATTACCAAAATATTAGTCTTTTACTTTTAAAAAGTATTTTTAATTTCATTTTTTCTTTTTATAGTATGATACAGATTTTTATATTCTTGATAAATATCCATTGGCTGTAAGACCTTTCTATACCATGCCTGACCCAAGAAATCCTGTAAGTAGTTTGGTTTTAAATAATTCCTTTGGGGGGGGGGAAGACAATTGTCACTGTGGCAAATTGTATAGTGGAAATAATGGCTTTCATCAATAACTTGGAATTTTGGTAGACACATTGATATATATATACTACCACTGGTATTTGTTACTAGAGGTCAAAATAATACTGTAAAATTTAAATATTTGAGCAAATTAATCCAAAAAATGTATATTAAAAATCATTTTCTTTTTGGTGGAGGGAGGGTAATGCGTGGGGCCACATCTATGGTGCATCTTAGAATGGGTACAGGCGATTGCACTAATGTACACAGCTATGATTTAACAATAATAAATAAATAAATAAATAAGAAAAAAAATCATTTTCTTTGATTATTTTTTGAGGATTTATGAGGAAAAAAGACCATATAAATGATAATTAGTACTACTAGATTTGCATATTTTAGCAAATAATCTTATCATTGACCTTGAACTAGGAGTTCTCATTGTGTCTTGGGAGTTAATAATCTAAATAATATCTTTTGGCCATTCATTTTTTTTTCATTGCAGTGGTTTCTAAACTTCAGTGTGCATCAGAATTACCTGGGCTTTTTAAAACACAGATTGCTGGGCCCCAATCCCAGAATTTCTGATGAGTTTGTCTGGAGTGGGGCCTGATAATTTGCATTTCTAACAAGTTTCAGGTGATACTGAATCTACTGGTCCAAGAATCATGCTCTGGAAACCATTGGTTTATTGAAAGATAGGAGAAGTAGCTGCCCTACTTGGTGGCTTACACCTGTAATCCTACCAGTTTGGGAGGCTGAGGCAGGTGAATTGATTATTTGGGCTCAGGAGTTTGAGACAAGCCCAAGCAAGAGCAAGACTCCCATCTCTACTATATATAGGAAAACTATTCAGGTGTTGTGGCAGGTGCCTGTAGTCTTAACTACTTGGGAGACTGAGGCAAGTGGATTTCTTGAGTGCAAGTTTGAGGTTGCTGTGAGCTGTGACGCCGTGGCACTCTACCCAGGGTGACAGAGTGAGACTCTGCCTCAAAAAAAAAAAAAAGAAAGAAATGGGAAATATAGGTTAAGAACAGGGTAAGTTTTGGTAAGTTGATTTTCAATTTACTTTTCTTAAAATAAAATAAAAATAAAAACAACTAATACCTGCTGATTAACTTAAAGTCCCAAAAGACCCCCCAAAATCTGGCCAGTTTCAGTGGCTCATTACTATAATCCTAGCACTATGGGAGGCCAGAGCAGGTAGATTGCTTGAGCTCAGGAGTTCCAGACCAGCCTAAGCAAGAGTGAGACCCTGTCTCTACTAAAAATAGAGAACACTAGCCAGGTATTGTGGCAGGCGCCTATAGTCCCAGCTACTTGGGAGGCTGAGGCAAGAGGACCTCTTGAGCCCCAGAGTTTGAGGTTGCTATGAGCTATGCCACCAGGGCATGCTACTCAGGGTGACTGAGTGAGATTCTGTTATGAGTATATGAACCCCCACCTGTATTTTCTTTCTCTTTTCTTTTTCTTCTTTTTTCTTTTTTTTTTTTTTACACAGAATCTCGCTCTGTTGCTCTCAGTAGAGTGTTGTGGTGTCATAGCTCACAGCAACCTCAAACTCTTGGGTTCAAGAGGTCCTCTTGCCTCAGCCTCCCAAGTAGCTGGGACTATAGGTGCCTTCCACAACCTCCAGCTATTTTTAGAGACAGAAGGTCTCAATCTTGCTGAGGATGGTCTTGAACTTGTGAGCTCAAGTGATCTACCTGCCTCGGCCTCTCAGAATGCTAGGATTACAGACGTGAACCACTACACCCATCCTTGCACTACTTCTTAGAAGTCTGATGTGGTGTTTTGATTAGTTATTGGATTATATGTGAGAAGGGGAGTATAAAATCTGATACAGGTAATCCCTGGGTTACAAAGAACGTAGGTTCTAACAGGTTTTATCTTAAGTTGAATGTGTATGTAAGTTGAAACAAGTACATTTACCTATTACCTGTAATAGCCTCTGTTCATAAGTGTAAATTGTATGTAAGCCCAGATGTTTGTAACTCGGGGACTGTCTGTATAGACAAGAGAGAAGTTATTAAAGAACCCTCGGTAGTTTAATTCTACTTCACAGAACAAAATTGAACTTGTTCTTCAATTCAGCAGAAATTTTTTTTCCACGTAACGTATGATGGAAATAGGGTGATAGCCACTTGAAGAGTGGTGGTGTTTGTTTTTCCTACAGAAACAGTCCAACTCTTATGACATGTTCATGAGAGGAGAAGAAATTTTGTCAGGAGCTCAAAGAATACATGATCCTCAACTGCTGACAGAGAGAGCTTTACATCATGGAATTGGTAAATAACTTAAAATATATCTTGTATGTTCTAAAAATAACACATTGTAAGCATTTTAAAGACTTCTCAGAAAGTTTTGTTATCTTCATTGAACAATTATTGCTTTTGTAATTTTTTAAGTTAAATAAGATGATGAATTATGTTTTGTTCTGTTTTGGATCTTTTTATAGATTTGGAGAAAATTAAGGCTTACATTGATTCCTTCCGCTTTGGAGCCCCTCCTCATGCTGGTGGAGGCATTGGTAATATTTTGTTATTGTTTACAAATAAATTTATAAGTATTAAATATGATATAAATTTAAATAATAAGGATTTTTTATAGAGAGTTACGTGTGACTTTAAAGAAAACTTGATTTCCAAGGAACAAAATGAACAGCTAAGTTACATGTTCTAAAATATAACTGTAAAACGTAAAGCCATTCTTAAGAGTTTAGAAGCAAAATGTCTTACAAGGATCCTGTTTTTTGTCTTAAATTAGCTTGAAGAGCTGTTAAAATTTTTTATTGAAATACAACATGACTTTAAGACCACGTCTACAGTATATATATATGAGAAGACTGCTGTGCCCTTTTTTTTTTTTTTTTTTTGGGACAGAGTCTCAAGCTGTTGCCCTGGCTAGATTGCCATGGCGTCATAGCTCACAGCAACCTCCAACTCTTGGGTTCAGGCCATCCTTGCCTCAATTTTTCTTTCTATTTTTAGTAGAGATGAGGTCTTACTTTTTGCTCAGGCTGGTCTCGAACCCAGGAGCTCAAGCTATCTACCTGCCTCGGACTCCCAGAGTACAAGGATTATAGGCATCAGCCACCACATCCGGCCAGCTGTGTAACTTATTTATTATTTATTTATTTTGAGACAGAACCTCAAGCTGTCGCCCTAGGTAGAGTGCTGTAACATCACAGCTCACAGCAACCTCCAACTCCTGGGCTCAACTGATTCTCCTGCTTCCGCCTCCCAGGTAGCTGGAACTATAGGCGCCCGCCACAACGCCCAGCTATTTTTTGTTTTGTTTTGTTTTGTTTTGTTTTGGTTGCAGCCGTCATTGTTGTTTGGCGGGCCCAGGCTGGATTCGAACCTGCCAGCTCAGGTGTATATGGCTGGTGCCTTAGCCGCTTGAGCCACAGGCCCTGAGCCCAGCTGTGCAATTTAAAATGAGTAAATATTTAATGTATCTTTGAATGTTCATACCAGACACTCTTTAAAAGAATTTCAAATGTATAATTTTGTTGAAGTTTTTATTTGTTGCTTTGGGTTTTTGGTTGTTGTTTTTTTTTTTTTTTTTTTTTTTGGCAAATAGATAATATACTTAGAAAAATTTCAGATTAAAAGGATATAGAAGGGCATTCTTTATTAAAGTAGTGCAGAGAAAAACTGATATCCACTTGCAAAAGAATGAAATTGGATCCTTACCAAAAACCATTTACAAAAATTAATTCAAAATGGATCCAAGGACTAAATGTAAAACCTAAAACTATAAAACTCTTAGAGGAAAGTATAGGGTATAGCCAAGTATTGTGCTGAGTGCCTGTAGTCCCAGCTACTCAGGAGGCCAAGGCAAGAGGATTGCTTGAGCCCGAGAATTTGAGGGCTCTCTATCATGGCATTCTACCCAGGGCAACAGAGTGAGACTATGTCTCAAAAAAAAAAAAAAACAAGGCAAAAGCTTTGTGACATTGGAATGATTTTAAGTTTCAGGTCATACTGAATACCAGTGACTTCTTAGATATGATACCAAAGGCACAGGCAAGAAAAGAAAAAGGATACAAATTGGATTTAGGAAGATTAAGAACTTTTGTTCATGCATCTGATAAAGTATCCACATCCATAATATACAGAGAATTCCTGAAACTCATCAACAAAATCAGTTTAAAAGTGGGCAAAGAAAGGTTTGTCAATGAATACAAAAGTATAGCTAGATAGGAGGAATAAGTTCTAGTGTTCTATAGCACTGTATGGTGACTATAAAAATAATTTACTGTGGACTATTTTAAGAGTGTACTATGCTTTCTATACTCTTTAATAAATTTCTTTGTTTTTTTGTTTTTTGGGGTTTTTTTGAGACAGAGTCTCACTATGTCGCCCTCTGTAGAGTGCTGTGGTGTCACTGCTTACAGCAACCTCAAACTCTTGGGCTTAAGCAACTCTTGCCTCAGTCTCCCAAGTAGCTGAGACCACAGGCACCCGCCACAGCGCCCAGCTATTCTTTTGTTGTAGTTGTTATTGTTGTTTGGCCGGCCCACGCTAGATTCGAATCTGCCAGCTCTGGTATATGTGACTGGCGCCCTAGCCTCTGAGCTACAGGCACTGAGCCAGAGTACAACGCCTGGCTATTTGGTGGTGGTGGTTGTTGTTGTTGTTGTAGTTGTCATTGTTGTTTGGCAGGCCCAGGCTGGATTCAAACCTGCCAGCTCTGGTGTATGTGGCTGGTGCTCAGCCGCTGAGCTACAGGCGCCAAGCCATTTTGGCTTGATTTTGTTTGGTTTTGTTTTTGCAGTTTTTGGCCAGGACTAGGTTTGAACCCACCACCTCTGACATGTGAGGCCAGCGCCCTACTCCTTTGAGCCACAGTGCTGCCCTATTTTGTTTTGTTTTTTTGAGATAGTCTTTATATTGCCCTCAGTAGAGTTCGGTGGCATTACAGCTCACAGCAACTCAAACTCTTGGGCTCAAGCAATTTTCTTGCCTCAGCCTCCCAAGTAGCTGGGACTACAAGTGCCCTTTTGTTGTTGTTGTTATTGTTATTGTTGTTTAGCAGGCCTAGGCTGGGTTCGAACCCGCCAGCCCCAGTGTATGTGGCTGGCACCCTAGCCACTGAGCTACAGGTACCAAGCCTACTATGTATTTTCAGATAGCTAGAAGAGCAAATTTTGTAAGTTCCCAAAACAAATGATAAATGTTTGAAGTGATAGGATATGCTAATTACCTTGACTGGATTATTGCACATTGTAGGCATGAATCAAAATGTTGCACTGTACCCCATAAATATGTATAATTAAATGTCAATTTAAAATAATAGCTGAATGTGATGGCTTATGCCTGTAATCTTAGCAGTCCAGGAGTCTGAGGCAAGTGGATTGCTTGAGCTCAGAAGTTTGAGTCCGCCTAAGCAAGAGCAAAACCCCATCTCTACTAAAAATAGAAAAACTAGCCAAGCATTGTGGCAGGCGCCTATAGTCAGTCCCAGCTGCTGCACAGCCTAAGGCAAGAGGATTGCTTAAACCCAAGAGTTTGAGGTTGCTGTGAGCTATGATGCCATGGCATTCTACTCAGGGTGACAAAGTGGGACTCTGTCTCAAAAAAAAAAAAATTAAAATAATAACAAGAGCATAAAAATAAACTGAAAAATATTATAATGTGTTTTAAATAGATTAAGAACTTTAATAAACATTTCTCCAAAGAAGATACAGTATATAAATGCCCAATAAGCACACAAGATACTCAGTATCACCGGTCATTAGGAAAAGCAAATTATATATACAAGTTAAAAATCAGAAAGTAAGGGTTGTGATGCCAGCCATACACACCCAGGCTGGCGGGTTCAAACCCAACCCTGCGCCAACTAAACAAGAATGACAACTGCAACAAAAAAATAGCTGGGTGCTGTGGCAGGCGCCTGTAGTCCCAGCTACTTAGGAGGCTGAGGCAAGAGAATCGCTTGAGCCCAAGAGCTTGAAGTTGCTGTGAGCTGTGACGGTACGGCACTCTACTGAGGGCGACATAGTGAGACTGTCTCAAAAAAAAAAAAAAAAAAAGTGATGGCAAAGATTTGGAGAAATTGGAGCCCTTATGTATTTTTGATGAGAATGTAAAATGCTGCAGCCACTATTGAAAACAGTATGACAATTCATAAAACATTAAAAATAGAATTACCATGTGATCCAGCAGTTTCCACTTCTGGCTATATATGCAAAAGAATTGAAAATGGGGTTTTGAAGAATATTTGTAGACCTGTGTTTACAGCAGCATTATTCACAATCTAAACCGTGTAAGCAACCCAAGCATCTATTAACAGATAAATTGATGACCAAAATATGGTATATAAATGGAATAGAATTCTGTTCAGTCCTAAAAAGAAAGGAAATTCCAACATATTCTTTATAGATGAACCTGGAGGATATTATGCTAAGTGAAATAAGCTAATTACAAAAGGGCAAATACTGTATGATTCTACTTACATGACATATTTGGTCAGACTTACAGAAGCAGGGAGTATAATGGTGTTGCCAGGGGATACAAGGAGGAGGAAATAGGAAGTTGGCTATTTAGTAGGCATAGAGTTTCAGTTTTCTAAGATTCAAAAAGCTCATGGTCCACCAAAAAACTGTTTGAACTGATAAGCAAAGATAGTAAAATTGTGGGATATGATATCAATGTACAAAAGTCAGTAACATTTTTATACATTAACAAACTATTCAAGGAAGAAATGAAAACAATACCATTTATTGTAGCAACAAAAAAATAAAATATTTAGGAATAAATTTAACCACGGAAGGGAAAGATCTGTATACTGAAAGCTATAAAACATTGATAAAAGAAATGAAAGAAGACACAAATAAATGGAAGGTATCCTGTGTTTGTGGAGTAGAAAAATTAATATCGTGGGCGGCACCTGTGGCTCACAGGAGGACACCAGCCCCACATGCCAGAGGTGGCGGGTTCAAACACAGCACCAGCCAAAAACTGCAAAAATAAAAAAGAAAAATTAATATCATTAAAAGTGTCTGTACTGCGCAAAGCAATATGCACATTCAATGAAGTCACTATCAAAATCACAATTACTTTTTTCACAGAGAATGAAAACAATCCTAAAATTTGTATGCGACCACAAAGGACCCCAAATAGCCAAGGCATTGTTGAGTCATAACAAAGTTGGAGGCATCACACTATCAGATTTCAAACTATACTACAATGCTATAGTAATCAAAGTAGCTTGGCACTAATATAAAAAATAACCATGTAGACCAATGGAACAGAATAGAGAGCCTGGAAAGAAATCTATGCATTTACGTCAATTGATCTTCAACAAAAGCGCCAGTGTAACACACAGTGTAGAAAGGACAATCTCTTCAATAAATAATATTTTAAAAAACTAGGTATCTACATGCAAAAGAATAAAATTAATCCCTTATTTCATACCTGTATACAGATTGACTCAAAGCAAATTAAAAACTTAAACCGAAGACCCGAAAATATAAAACTACTAGAAGAAAACATAAGGAAAAAGCTTTTTGACATCTGTCTGGGCACTGATTGTTTTTAGATATGACAACCAAAGCTCAGGATACTAAAGCAAAAAGACAAATGGTATTGCATGAAACTAAAAACTTCTGCCACAGCACAGGAAACAACAGGGTGAAGAGATAATTTGTGGAATAGGAAAGAATATTTGCAAACCATACATCTGATAAGGGCTTAAAAACCAAATTATATGAGGAACCTATACAACTTAATAGCTAAACAACAACCCAGTTTTAAAATCAGCAAAAGTATTTCTCAAAAGACATACAGATAGCCAACAAGATTATGAAAAAATGCACGGTATCACTAATCCTTAGGGAAATGCAAATTGAAACCACAATAAGATACCACCTTATACTTATTAGAATGGCTGTTATAAAAAAAAAAAAAAAAAGAAAGGATAGTAAGTGTTGATGACAATGTGGAGAAAAAAGGGAACCCTTGTTTGTAAACAACTGGTGGAAATGTAAAATGTTACAGCCATTATGAAAACCAGTATAGATGTACCTCAAAAAATTAAAAAGTAGAATTACCATGTAATCCCTCAATCCCATTTCTAGTTTATATTACATCCAAAGGAAATGAAATCAGGCTAGGTTCAGTGGCTCACACCTTTAATCCTAGCACTCTGGGAGGCCAAGGCAGGAGGATTGCTTGAGGCCAGGAGTTCAAGATCACCTTGATCAATGCTATACAAAAAAAGAATTAACTGAGCATGACGGCTCACGCCTATAGTCCTAGCTACTCGATTGAGTCCTGGAGTTTGAGGTTGCAGTGAGCTATGATGATGCCACTGTGCTCTAGCCTGAGCAACAGAGTGAGACTGTCTCAAAAAATAAAAAAGAAAATGAAATCACTGTATCAAAGAGATTTGTGTATCTCTTTGTTCATTACAGCTTTGTTTACAATAAAAGAACTGACCTTAGTATCCAAGAACAGATATTGGATAAAGGTTAAGTGTTCCTTATGCTTGAGACAGAAAGTGTTTCTGATTTGCTATTTTTTCAGATTTCGGGTATTTGCATTATAGTTAGCAGTTGAACATCTCAAATACAGAATTCTGAAGTGCGTGAGTGTGTCCTTTGATCACTATTTGTGTGTTCCAAAAATTTTAGATTTTTGAACATTTCAGGTTTTCAGATTAGGGATATGCAACCTATGTATATATATGATAAAAAAGAAAATCCTGCCATTTGCAACAGGAAATGAACCTGGAAGGCATGATACGAAGTAAACTAAATCAGGCAGCATAGAAAGACAAATACTGTACGATCTCACTTATGTATGGTGTCTTTAAAAAGTTGAACTCATAGAAACAGAAAGTTAGAGTGGTTGTTGCAGGGGGAGATGGAGCCTAATGGGAAGATATTGATCAAGGAGTACAAAGATTCACTTAAGATGAATAAATCCTGGAGATATATGGGACAGTTAAAGACTGCTAATAATACATTCTCAAAAATTGCTTTAAAAAAAAAAAAAAAAAAGTAGATTTTAAATGTTCCTCCTGTCAAATGTAGGGACCAGATGTCAGGTCCATGTTTCCTGTTTCTTGGTTCCTGGTACTGAAGAATAGTTATTGGTACTGAGTTGATGGAGCAGACCAAACAGATACAGTCAAGCAAAGTGCCAGAATTTATTAAAGCATAGTACAGAGTGTAGAGTTGATAGAAAGCAGACTGCTCCAGTGAGGAACAGCAGCCTCCACCCCAACCCAGGATTAGGCTCCATCCTAAGGAGCCTTGCTAAGCTAGGTGGAATATTCATGATTTTTCTTGGAGAAGGGCAGATAATTCCTGGAATGGAGAATCCACCCCTTTTCTTTCCATAAAGGCAATTTCCAAAGGTTGTCATGGTATTTGTAAACTGTAATGTTAATTAATAAGGATAGGTCATTTAGGGACACTGTTATGTCCACTGTGCTCATGCTCCAAAGACCATCTTTTGTGGCCTTGATCATATCTCCACTTTGTGGTTTCTCTACCTCTTCCTGGTGGTCAGTCCTTGGCATCGAACTTGACATGTTATCTATTCCTTCTTAGAAGCTCCCCTTGGTCAATTTGTTCCTTTCCCTTCCTCATCTCTATACCTAACAGCTAAGTATATGAGGTGAGAAAAATGTTAATGATTTGATTTTTTTTTTTTTTTTTGAGACAGTCTAGTCTTACTTCACTCTGGGTAGAGTGCCGTGGGGTCTTAGCTCACAGTAACTTTAAGCTCCTGGGCTCAAGCAATTCTCTGCCTTCATCCTCCTGAGTAGCTGGCACTACAGGCACCCACCACCACACACAGCTTTTTTTCTATTTTTAGTAGAGACAGATTCTCACTCTTGCTCAGGTTGGTCTCAAACTCCTGAATTCAAGCAGTCTACCCGCATTGGCCTTCTAAAGTGTTAGGCTTACAAGTGTGAGTCACCATGCCCAGCCAGTTATTTGATTTAATCACTTCCTAATGTGGTGTGTATATTAAAACATCACATTGTACACTGTAAATACATACAATTTGTCAATTATACCTTAGTATAGATGGGGAAAATTTAAAAATAGTACCAGTAAACGTCATTAGATAGGGTTTTTTTTTTAAACATGGTTGCACATTATGAATGTGTGATTCTCAGTGGCTATTCACTGTCCCATCTGGGTCGCCACTTGTTTAGGCTGGGTCTGCCCAACACAAAATTATAAGTTTACTTAAAACTTTAAGAGATTTTTTTTTTTTTTGTGATTTTGTGTGTGTATGTGTGAAATTCAATTGCGTGGTTCTCCAGTGTCAAAAATACTTATCCTCTTGCAGTTTATACGTATGTGTTGCTTCAGTTTTACGGTGGTGTGCAGCTTCCAGTGTGTTATCTTCCAAGCCCAGACAGTTGAATTGACACCATCATATATTACATGTGCTCGTGGTGACTTGGTCAGGCAGCAGTTATCATATTTCAACCTACCACTGCAACCAATGTTAGGCATTTAATGTTATTTGGGAAATCAGGTACGCATTCTTATTTGATTATTAAGGTACTTCCACACCCCAGCAGTGCCTCACACATTGCCCACTGCACTTTACAATTGGTCCTCTGCCTCACCCTGCATCAGCAACTGAGCTGTGGAGTGACCCAAACCTTGCCTTCTATTTTCCTGTCAATTAATTTTCAGAATAAAAGTAAATATTGTCATCAGCTTTGTTAGTGTTTGTGTATTTAATATGTGGACCAAGACAACTCTTCTTCAGAGTGGCCCAGAGAAGCCAAAAAGTTGGGTACTCCTGGTTTAAATCATGGATTTTGTTGATTTACATAGATTTTTGTGTTTTACATTTTGTTTAGTCTTTTCTACATACAGCCGCAGCTCTATTTCTGCATCAGTACCCAAAACATTCCATTTTAGATTAACTCAAAATAATAGAAGTTATTGAACAATGTTATTATGTTATTAGTCTAAATAAGAAAGACCCTGAGAGGTTTTCAAAAAAGAAATTAATGATTATTTTGTTTTTCCCAGGGCTGGAACGAGTGACCATGCTATTTCTGGGATTACATAACGTTCGTCAGACCTCCATGTTCCCTCGTGATCCCAAACGACTCACTCCTTAAAGAAAGTCACATTTTTTATTCTTTCCGATAACCTGCTGTTGATCTGGCTGTACCTTAGGTACTTAAATTTGTACTGGAATAATTTTGGAGTAATTCAGTATAGATTAGTTTCAAAGAGAAGATTTTTATGACTTTGGACATGCTTCAGTAGGAAATGCTTGAACATTATAGTGAGAAATTCATATGGTTATGTCAAAAGTTCACATTTCATTACTACAAAAAAAATTAACAAAAGTTTTAAACAGTTAAAGTCGTATAAATTTTTTTCTTTTCTATATTATAGTGCCAATAGTATTAATGTCTTAAATTTTTAATATTTGAACTTTTAAAAAAATCTGACACTGAGATAAGAATAATTGGGAAAGTATTTTAAATTTTAATGATTGTCTAATTGCCATATCATGGAAAATTAACCAGAAAGTATCAATTCTTAGTTATACCTAGAAATTGTGGAAGGCAAGTGAAAACACTGGTTAGAAAACATTCGATACAATATTGTATTAAATTGTTAAATTCTAAATGTGAATTCCAATAAAATTTTAAAGTTAATTATAGTTTGTCCTTGTAGCTTTGTGGTAATGTGATTTAATAACTGATTATTGCCGTTTATAAGAAAAACTATGTAACTAGTTGATGTAAATGCATGAAAACTGGTACATTCTTAACATGTATTCATTTCAAGATATGAGTTTAGAGAGAGAAAAGGATAGAGCTCTTGGCTCCGCACCTGTAGCTCAGCGGCTAAGACACCAGCCACATACACCAGAGCTGGCAGGTTTGAATCCAGCCCGGGCCTGCCAAACAACAAATGACAACTACAACCAAAAAATAGCCAGGCATTGTGGCAGGCACCTGTAGTTCCAGGAGGCTGAGGCAAGAGAATCACTTAAGCCCAAGAGTTTGAGGTTGCTATGAGCTGCAACATCATGGCACTCCATCCAGGGCAACATAGTGAGACTTTGTCTCCAGAAAACAAAAAAAATAGATAGTGCTCTTACAGCTGACAGCTTGGGTTGGTCAACAGAGTCCATTTCACACAGATTAAAAGATACGGTGGGATCTTCCTTCCTTCCTCCCTCCCAGGAGGGGAGGGGAAAAGAAAAAAAAGATATTTTAGGATTGCCAGGCATGATGGCTCACACCTATAATCCCAGTATCTGAGGAGGCAGAAATGGAAAGATCACTTGAAGCCAGGAATTTGAGACCAGTCTGATCTCTAAAATTTTGAAAATTTGCCAGATGCTGTACCATGTGTCAGCAGTCCCCGTTAGTCAGAAGGCTGAGACAGGATTGCTCAAACCCAGGAGTTCCAGGCTGCAATGAGCCATTATTGTGCGGTATACTCCTACGTGGACAACAGAGCAAGACCCTATCTCTAAAATATATTACAATAGAACCTCCATAGTTGACTACCTCCTTAAGTTGACTTCATTTTCATAGACAGGACATGCACTTAGTTCCTTATGTTGACCACCTCCATGTTACAGTCCCTCAAGTGGTCAACTTACAGAGGTTCTACTGTGTATATAATTGCAGAATTTTCTGCTTCATTTTTAATTGATACTGCTACTTAGTGAATGTCACTAAATTACATTCCCATCTTACCCACCAAAAAGAAATTTCCATGTAAGAATTGCAATTAGGAATGCCTTCCCTCTAAAATATTACATATGTTGATACTGTTTATTTTACAGTGAACCACAATTAATGGGGAGGGAACAAAACAATGCACTTTTCTGACAAAAGAAAAAAATATGCAGAAAAGTAGGATTAAAAAGGAAGTTACCCCTAGACTGTAAACATCTGCCCTTTATTTGTGTGTGTGTGTTTTTGTTGTTTTGTGGAGACAGAGTTCTGCCCTATGCCCTGAGCAGAGTGCAGTAGTGTCGTAGCTCACTGCAACCTCAGACTCCGGCTGTGGGCATCCTGCTGCCTCAAGCCTCGGAAGCCACTGGGATTACAGGTGCTCGCTGCGGTGCCTGGCTGGGTTTTTCCTTTTTTTTTTTTTTATGAGTCGGGGGTGTCACTCTTTCTCAGACAAGCCTCAAACTCCTGAGCTCAAGCAATCCTCCCGCCTCAGCCTCCCACAGTGCTGGGATTACAGGTATGAGCCACAGTGCCCAGCTGCCCTTTATTTTTGTTTTTTTTGTTTTTTCATTTCTTTATTGTTTATTGTTGGGGATTCATTTGAGGGTACAATAAACCAGGTTACACTGATTGGATTTTTTAGGTAAAGTCCCTCTTATGCCCTTTATTTTTGAAAGTGAAAGGGAACATTGTTGATTTCACTATCTAGATGGTAAGCTTTTTGAAAGCAGGGACTCCGTTTTTCCATTTTTCTTTCATATTCTACCAGAATATCTTAAATATAGTAGGCACTCCAAAACTATTTTATATATTTAATACACACCAAGAACAAAATGGAATACTACCTATCCTTTTCTATATTGTATAATGGCAATGTCCTAAAATGGTACAATATTTGTCCTCGAACTGTTCTCAACTTTGTATAATTTTAGCTTCTTTCAAAATAGTTTGAAAAGTGTAAAATGATAATCTTTTATTATGAAGTATATCAAACATGCTGACCAAATTAGAACAGGTAGTCACCATACAACTTTATCAAATCTTAACAATCTGCTTCAAATATTTTAGTTTCAGTATGTTGCCCAGGCTGGTCTTAAACTCCTGGGCTCAAGTGGTCCTGCCTCAGCCTCCTGAGTAGGTGGGATTATAGGCACAACACATCACACACAGCTCTCAAATACTTAATTTCTTTTTTTTTTTTTTATTGTTAAATCATAGCTGTGTACATTAGTGCAATCATCTGTACCCATTCTAAGATGCACCATAGATGGGGCCCCACCCATTATCCTCCCTCCACCAAAACCTCCCCTTTATGTACCCTCTCATAAGTGACTATTACATAAATTTATTGTCTTATTCCAGTCCATGTTTTTATATTTTAACTAAATTTTATGTTTCTATAAATTTTATGTTTCTATAAATATCTAGTATTGTCTTACAGATTGGATAAATATATTCTGGGATTTTCATTGGATTTACCTTGAATTTACAGAACAATTTGAAAAGACTTGGAATTTCCCTGTTTTTAAAAGCCTTTCCATGGAAGAACATGGTAATTTCTTTGTTTATTGGTATTCTTTCTTGCAAATGACCTTCTGTTTTAGCTCTACAGCCTTATCCTTTGTAGACTTGAAGATACTTTAGCTGAATCAGGACAGCCTTGCCAAGGTCTGCTAATCTTGTTGTGAAAGGGGAGAATTGGTAAGGTCATTTGCCACAAATTGGCAATTTTGTGTTTTTTGTGGGCAGGATTTAATGACTCCTCTTGAAAATGGACCTTCTGTGTAAGAAAAGTTAAAAACATTTTGTAGAGTGTCCCAGTTGGCCAAGTGTGGTGAGGGCTCACACCTATAATCCAAGCACTTTGGGAGGGTGAAGCCAGAGGATCGCTTGAAGTCAGGAGTTCAAGACCCTGTCTTTACTCTTTTTTTTTTTTTTTTTTAAGAGATGGGGTCTCACTATGATGCCCAGGCTGGAGTGCAGTGGCTATTCACAGGCGTGATCCCACTACTGATAAGCACAGGAGCTTTGACTCGCTCCATTTCCGACCTGGGCCAGTTCACCCCTCCTTAGGCAACCTGGTAGTTCCCTGCTCCCAGTAGGTCACCATATTTATAATGAACGTAGTGTGGACATCCAATCAGCATAGCATACAACAGCCCAGAACTCCTGGACTCAAGGGATCCTCTTGTCTCAGCCTCCTGAACAGCTGGGACTAAAGACCTTGTCTTTACCAAAAAAAAATTTTTTTTGAGGCAGTCTCACTATGTCACCCTGGGTAAAGTGCCATGGTGACTTTGCACATCGGAACCTCAAAATCTTAGGCTCAAGGTATACTTTTTCTTTTTTTTTTTTTTTTTGGAGACAGTCTCACTTATTAACCCTCGGTAGAGTGCCATGGCATCACAGCTCACAGCAACCTCCAAATCCTTGGGCTTAGGCGATTCTCTTGCCTCATCCTCCCGAGTAGCTGAGACTACAGGTACCCGCCACAATGCCCGGCTATTTTTTTGTTGCAGTTTAGCGTGGCTAGGTTTGAACCCACCACCCTTGGTATATGGGGCCGGTGTCTTACCCACTGAGCCACAGGCGTCACCCTCAAGGTATTCTCTTGCCTCAGCCTCCCAAGTTGCTGGGACAACAGGCACCTGCTACATTGCCAGGCTACTTTTTCTATTTTGTGTGTGTATTTTTTTTTTTTTTTTTTCTTTTTTTGTGGTTTTTGGCCGGGGCTGGCTTTGAACCTGCCACCTCCAGCATATGGGGTAGGCGCCCTACTCCTTTGAGCCACAGGCACCGCCCCCTATTGTTTTTTTTTAATCAAAGGTCCTTTACTGGTCCTGCTTCCATGAGTGGCTGCAAGGGGGGGGGGGAGGGGTCATCTTCACAGTACTGCATTTATACACAGAACTAAACAGACAAGCACAGAGTCACTATTGCAGTTAGAAGTTGGCAGCATGGGAAAGGATAGAACAGGTGAGGTGTAGGAATGTTGTTTAAAAAAAACCCTGAGGTACATGGGGAGGGGAAGGACTTGGTTTGTTTCAACCCAAGAGGAATCAGATCAAAAGTGATTTGGGAAGGCCAGAACTGTCAGGGATGGAGGGAGGAGGAAAATCCAGAGGTTGGGGGCTGTTTGGCAACTCAGAGTAAAGTGATTGCCCTCCCCCTGCTGGGATTTCCCCCAACCCCTCTGGTTTGGCAGGAAGGGGGCAGCCTGCAACTAGCAGGCTGCCAGATGCTCCAGGTAGGGGGCTCACAAAGGCTTACCCTCCAGTGTGATGAAAGGCTGGAGGGTAAGCCTTTGTGAGCCCCAGCTTCTCTGCCAGGGTATATTGGTCCTTGACCTTCTCCTGCAGTTTGCTTTTAATTCATGCTTGATCCCTATCAGCTTCTTGATGGCATCCTTGGGGCTGGCATAAATCATTTTGTTCTTAAGGGATGCACACTCAGGAGCCCAAAAGATAAACACCAGGTCCTCCTTCTTGCTCTCCTTGGTCTCATAGGTCACATCATAGAGGACATAGGGCCAGTCCTTGTCTGGAAGCATCTTGACAAAGGTGGCATAGGGGGGGTCAATGGTCTGGCCCACATCATCTACCAGGATCTCCTTGTCCTCCTCTAGAGTAATGTTCTTTTTGTCCACAGTCAGGCAGAGAGCACTGCCTTCTTGCACTTCAACTCTTCTGGTGTTGAAGACTTGTGCTCCTTCATGCCATTGAATACCTTAATAATGCCATCAGAGACAGCCACACCAGACACCATGTTTGCAAAAGCAAAAGGGTAATGGCAAGAAGAAGCAAGAAGAGGACAGCCACTGCCACCGCTGCCAGGATCCAACTGAACCTAGTTTTTCTATTTTTAGTAAAGACGGGATCTCACTCTCGCTCAGGCTTGTCTAAGCCCAAGTAACCCAAGGCCTTGGCCTCCCAGAGTGCTAGAATTACAGGCATGAGTCACTGCATCCAGCCAGATATGTATGAGGTCCCCTTTAAATTGGTTTCTACATAGAAGAGTTGATCACGGGCAGCGCCTGTGGCTCAAAGGAGTAGGGCACCGGCCCCATATGCTGGAGGTGGCGGGTTCAAACCCAGCTCCAGCCAAAAACTTAAAAAAAAAAAAAAAAAAAGGGTGGCGCCTGCAGCTCAGTGAGTAGGGCGCCGGCCCCATATACCAAGGGTGACGGGTTCAAACCCAACCCCAGCCAAACTGCAACCAAAAAATAGTCGGGCGTTGTGGCAGGTGCCTGTAGTCCCAGCTGCTCAGGAGGCTGAGGCAGGAAAAACGCGGAAGCCCAAGAGCTGGAGATTGCTGTGAGTCCTGTGACATCAAGGCACTCCACTGAGAGCAGTAAAGTGAGACTCTGTCTCTACAAAAAAAAAAAAAAAAAAAAAGAGTTGATCACGCAATTCATATTAAGAAATTGTTGAGAGCGGCGCCTGTGGCTCAAAGGAGTAGGGCACTGGCCCCATATGCCAGAGATGGCGGGTTCAAACCCAGCCCCAGCCAAAAACTGCAAAAAAAAAAAAAGAAGAAATTGTTGATTGGAGACAAGTTTGTAGAGTTAAGTAAAATTAGCTGTTACATTCTTTTTAAAATAGAGTAACTCAGAATCTGCTTTATGTCCTGACAGACTCCTGCATCTGGACTGTCTCTGGATCCAACTATAGATAGCTAATGACATCCTTATTCAGCTTTAGTGCTGCTGACTGGTTATTGGCCATGGCTTCCACATATCCAACTTCCTTCACAATCACACTCAATTGAATTTTCCAGTTGTGAGCTTTCAAATGCTAATTAGGCTCAACACCTGTGACCCGAGCACTAAGGCACCAGCCACATACACCTGAGCTGGTGGGTTCAAATCCAGCCCAGCCCCGCCAAACAATGACGGCTGCAACCAAAAAATAGCCAGGCGTTGTGGTGGGTACCTGTAGTCCCAGCTACTTGGGAGGCTAAAACAAGAGAATCCCTTAAGCCCAAGAGTATGAGGTTGCTGTGAGCTGTGATGCAGTGGCACTCTACAAGGGATGACAAAGTGAGACTGTCTCAAAAAATAAAAACAAAACAGAGTGAAAGTCTGCAAGAAAGGAGAGGAGGCCAATCCAGGGGCAAGGAAAGACTTTATTAGCAGGAGGCAGAAGCAAGAGAACCACTTGAGCCCAGGAGCTGGAGGTTGCTGTGATCTGTGATGCCACAGCACTCTTAACCAGGGCAACAGCTTGAGGCTCTGTCTCAAAAAAAAAAAAAAATGCTAATCTTAATTTTAAAACTGTCACCAGAATATTTAACAAGGCAACATGATATGATGGGGCTAAAGATATATATAAAATAAATCTTTAAAATGCCTATGAGGCTTTATCATTTGGAATGCTGAAACTTGCAGGGAAGTCTTGGTATTTTTAAAGTGATAGGAAAGTAAAACATCTCTTGAATGTTTCTAAAGAAATCTGTTATCAAAGGAAACTTCATACCTTATTCTTCAAGACATAGAAAGTCATACTCTTTCTGTGCAGTTAAGGCAAGCTGGACAGGCACCATGGGGTTGACCATCATATGTTCATCAGCCCCAGAAGACATCCTAGGAATAACAGACTGGTTCACTGACCCGTGGCTCTGAAAAAGATGCATTTGCTGAGCAGCGCCTGTGGCTCAGTGGATAGAACACTGGCCCCATATACGGAGGGTGGCAGGTTTGAATGCAGCCTCGCCAGCTAAAAACAGTAGTGGCAACTGCAACAAAAATATCCAGGCGTTGTGGCAGGCTCCTGTAGTCCCAGCTACTTGGGAGGCTGAGGCAAGAGAATCACTTAAGCCCAAGAGTTTGAGGTTGCTGTGAGCTGTGATGCCACAGCACTCTATCAAGGGCAACAGAGTGAGACTCTGTCTCTAAAAAAAAAAAAAAGAAAGAAAAAGAATAAGATGCATTTGCAAACAGTTCAGCTGAAACTAAGTGAAACATTTTTCTGATCTGAATGCAAGTTGTTCTGAAGTAATTAAACAAAATGAAACAGGGCGGTGCCTGTGGCTCAAAGGGGTAGGGCGCCGGCCCTATATGCCAGAAGTGGTGGGTTCAAACCCAGCCCCAGCCAAAAACTGCAAAAAGAATAAATAAAAAATAAACAAATTGAAACATAAAACAAACAAAAGTTTTTTTTTTTTGAGTCTCACTTTGTCACCCTTGGTAGAGTGCCGTCATGTCATACCTCACAGCAACCTCAGAATCCTGGGCTTAAGCAATTCTCTTGCCTTAATCCTCCTGAGTAGCTGGGACTATAGGCGTATTCAAACAAAAATTTAAAAAAAGAAAAAAGCCCCTGCTGCTCTCAGCAGCTGATGAGGGGAATGTATGAATGATAACAGCTTTTTATAAAGCATTTAGTTGCACAGTAAGTGGCAGCCAACAAGGAAGGCTAGTTTGACTCCTAGAGACTTAAACTAGAATGACTAAGGAGGTTGTGTATGGAGGTTTTGTTATTGTGTTGTTGGGGGGGGGGTTGTTATGTGTTGTTTTTTTAAGAGAGAGTCCCACTTTGTCGCCTTCAGTAGAGTGCTGTGGCATTACAGCTCACAGCAACCTCAAACTCTTGGGTTCAGGCAATTCCCTGTCTCATGTTGTTTCTAATTAATAGGATAGAAGTGAAAGAGGAAGGAGGAGAGGAAAACCAGTAAAGAGTGGGGCCTTTTGAGAGGACGAGATATGTGGTTAGTAAACTGCTCCCAGATACCTTATGGATCATTCTTACTACACCACATTGTGAATACGATGACAGCCACTGTTATCCTAAATAAGAGTCCAAAAGAGCCTATGTGTTGGCATCTGGAGATTGTTTATTCACTGCCAAGGCCTGCTGTCAGAGATAAATTGGGAGACTGGACTCCATGTACCCATTAAGGACCCAGGGCACTCTGTGCACCCAGGGAAGTATTGATTAACTATAAATTTGGTCTAAAGTAAAAATGCTTAAAAATATAACCACTTTAAGATAGGAAGATATTGTGTAACCTGGTAATCTATGAGGAGGAATCTGTAATGTATACACTACTGTGATGATTAATAACATTACTGATGCTTGCTTTTTTGAGAGGTTCTGGCATAGAACCAGAGTGGCGGGGCAGTGCCTGTAGCTCAGTGGGAGTAGGGCACCGGCCACATACACCCAGGTTAATGGGTTCGAACCCAGCCCGGGCCAGCTGAACAATAATGACAACTGCAGCAACATAGTCAGGCGTTGTGGCGGTCGCCTGTGGTCCCAGCTACTTGGGAGGCTGAGACAAGAGAATCCCTTAAGCCCAAGAGTATGAGGTTGCTGTGAGCTGTGATGCAATGGCACTTTACCAGGACTGTGATGCAATGGCACTTTACCAATGACAAAGTGAGACTGTCTCAGAAAATAAATAAAAACAAAACACAGTGAGGGTCTGCAAGAAAGGAGAGGAGGCCAGTCCAGGGGCAAGGAAAAACTGTATTAGAGGGGGGAAAGGAGAATGGAGACTGACCAGGTTTCAGCTCAGCTCCCTTTTATTAGCTTTATTAGTATAACTGAAATAGGGAAGTAAGCCCAGAATATTGCCTGGGACTCTTCTCTAATTGAGTGGAGACAGGATTATGAGTGTATATTTAGGGTCAGGATATGAGTAAGGTGTTTTCAGCAAATCTGGCCTTGAGGCACTCCAAGAATCTAGACAAAACCTGATTTTCTAAAATGGCTGCACTTCTGTCTGGGTTAGAATTCCTTTCCCACACTTTTACTGTGAGAGTATAAAAAGGTAACAAAAAGAAACAGGACAGTGCAGTTCTTGCAGGAGATTTCCCTGCTGCTCTATGGAATTGTTAGCTTTTCTGTACATAGAAGTGAAACTTGATTTCTCATCCACTCCTGTTGTTTGGCTTGGGTGACAGGCAGATGGACTCCTTGGTCTGGTACCAAACACCCAGGAAGCACTGCTGAATTAGAGATTCCTAAATACATACAAAGTGGTGATGTCTAATAGGCAGGCAGAGTCTGGACCTGGTGAAGGGCTAAAGGATACAGGGCCTCTAAAGAGGAAATACGATTACAGATACATTACAGTACACCAGCAATGACCATTTTTGTTAAATCCTGTAAATATCCTGTGTATAATGGATGTGTAGTGTGTGTTCAAAGAATATTTGAACTTCTGTCCACCCTGTTTGGCACTTAAACTCTTTAATATTCTGGAAGCCTCAAAAAATGGAAGTGGTCAGGGTTTCTTTAAAGCTCTTGGAGGGGCTCGGCCCGTAGCACAGTGATTATGGCACCAACCATGTACACTGAGGCTGGAGGGTTCAAACCCGGCCAGGGTCAGCTGAACAATGACAACTATAACAAAAAATAGCTGCCTTGTGGTGGGCACCTGTAGTCCCAGCTACTGGGAGGCTGAGGCAAGAGAATCGCTTGAGCCCAGGAGTTTAAGGTTGCTATGAGCTGTGACGCCATGGCACTCTACCTGTGAACTGTGACGCCATGGCACTCTACGGAGGGCAACAGCTTGAGACTCTGTCTAAAAAAAATAAAATAAAGGCTCAGCGCCTGTGGCTCAAGCAGATAAAGCGCCAGCCACATAGACACCAGAGCTGGCAGATTCGAATCCAGCCTGGGCCTGCCAAACAACCATGGCTGCAACCAAAAAAATAGCTGGGCATTGTGGCAGGTGCCTGTAATCCCGGCTACTTGGGAGGCGGAGGCAGGGGAATGGCTTGAGCCCAGGAGTTGGAGGTTGCTGTGAGCTGTGATGCCTTAGCACTCTACAGAGGGCGACAGCTTGAGGCTCTGTCTCAAAAAATAAATAAATAAAATAAAAAGTAGTGGTTGGTAAAACACATTTCAGAGTCATCAGCTCTCAAACATTAATTAAAGGGAGTGTAGGGGTTCACCCTAGAGAAGAAAGCTCTGGAACTCGGACAGTTAAGGGAATAATGGAAGAGGCGCCTACAAAGGATGCTAACCAGGAATGGCCAAAGAGATGGGAGAAATAGCAAGTGAAATGAAGTCAGGGAAAGATGGCCAAAGAGGGGGAGAGAACATCCGGAGTGCGCAAGGCAGGAGTGCGTTTTAGGAGGAGATTAATCAAATATTCGGCCGACTTTCGTTGGTCAACACCACCAGATTAATTCTGCCAACTCCCCCAGGCACCGTTTACACATTTCTTTGACTCTTTTACAGGGTTTTATCCAATAATTTGTAGCTTATTTTCTCCAACTAGACAGCAAAAGCAGGAAGTTTGAAACTTACTCATTTTTTTCTTCCATCCAGCTTTACTCCTTTATCACCCAATTAATATCAGTAGAATGACTTGAAAAACGTTTGAAAAACCACCCGAGGTCGGCGCAGTAGCTCACGCCCATAATCCTAGCGCTCTGGGAGGCCAAGGCAAGTGGATTGCTGAAGCTCAGGAGTTCGAGGCCAGCCTGAACAAAAGCGAGACTCCGTCTCTACTAAAAATAGAAAAACTGACGCAAGCGGATCACTTGAGCCCAAGATTTGGAGGTAGCTGTGTTCTATGACGCCACGACACTCTACCCAGGATGATAGCTGAAGCTCTGTCTCAAAAAAAGGAAAAAAGAGAAAGATAAAAAGAGAAATCACCCGGTGAAGGATGTGAGGTTTTTGAGTAGCTACCGGGACACGGTTACACCACGCAGGCGCATAGGCAGAACCCTAGCCTCTTTGGGAAGGGCTTAGCATTTGGCGCGAAATCACCTAGTGGGAGGGGTTCTGAGAGAAGCCGCCATTCATTGGGCAGGTTTGGCGCGAAATGCCCACGCTACTGCTCAACGATTGGCTGCGGCCGTCCCGGTTGGGCGAGGAGGCGGGGCGGAAGCCGCAGCCGCGCGCGCAAAGCGGCCGAGTCTGGAAAGGAGCGACTCGTGGTGGTCAAGCGTGACGGAGGTGGTCCTTCACTTCTGGGCAGGATGGACCTCGCGGCGGCCGCGGAGCCGGGGGCCGGCAGCCAGCACCTGGAGGTTCGCGACGAAGTGGCCGAGAAATGCCAGAAACTATTCCTAGACTTCCTGGAAGAGTAAGTCGGCCAGCTCGCGGGCCCACCTCAGCTCCCCCGCTGCCGCCTCCCGAGCCCGCCGTCTCCGGCGGAGCAGTGTAGGCGGCGCGCGCTCGGGAACCGAGGGGCGCATGCCCGGGAGGAGCGCCCTTTCCCACCTCTCTCGTGAGGTTCCTGGCCGGCCGGGAGGGGCCTAGGACTGGCCGGGTTGGTTTCTTGAATGAAAACCATCTTGGGCCCCCCGCCCCCAAGCTCTTGTGCCCAGTGCTTTGATTCTGACGCTTAAAACTCACGACCTGGTGAGCCCGGTGGCGGCACTGCCCCGAGCTCGCGCGGAAACCGAGGCCCGGTGAGGATGAGTGTGACCCGGGCCGGGCCGCTCGGCGCGGCGGGGTGAGCAGGAGGCGGAGCTGGCTTTGAATCCGGGCAAATCCTGGTGGAACCCGACCGGAGCCCGGCGCGCGGGGCCCAGTGGCTCTTGGAGCCGGTCTGGGTGAAAGTTTGAGCGGGAACGTTGTGGTCTGCTAGCTTCTCGGATGTGGGGGAGCCCTGCCATGCCGAACATAGCCCTGTTCCTCTCTCTCTCCCTCCCTCCATAGCTTCCCTTCCCTCCCACTCTCCTTTCTTCAGTCTTCTTCTAGGCTCCCGCATCTCAAGAACCCCCGTCCCTGTCGTGTTCCATTCGCTGGTTACTTAGCACAGATGATATATCACTGCTCTCTCCCTTATGATAATGAACTCTGCTGCCTCCAGGATGAAGTGTAAACACTTTGAAGTGTATTATGAAATTCTTGTTTTTATTGTGGTAAAATATACATTGCGAAAATTTACCATTCTAACCATTTTTAAGTGTGCAGTTCAGTGGCATAAGCGTATTCACCTTGTGCAGCTACCACCCCCTATCTCTAGAATTCCTCCTTCTCCTCCTTTCCAAACGGAGACTCCATGCCTTGTAAGCTCTAAATAACTCCGTTTTCCTTTTCCTCAGCCACCCCCATTCTTTCTGTCACTTTGGGTTTGACTACTCCAGGTACCTCATGCAAGTGGAATCAAGAGGTTTATCCTTTTGTGTCTAGCTTGTTTCACTTAGCATAATGTCTTCAGGGCTCACCTGTGCTGTAGCATGGGTCAGAATTTCTTTCCTTTTTTAGGCTAAATAAAATCACATTGCATATTCAGGTTGAGTATCCCTTTTCTAAAATGCTTGGGACCAGATGTGTTTCATGTTTTGGAATATTTGCATTATTCAGAGGGTGCCTAAAAACGTACACACATTTTAAGAAAGGAAAATCCTATTAAAATTGTAATGCTTCATGTTTGACTTCTGCCATTACAACAGAAACAAGATATGATATATAAGATAACAGACGTTACTGGTATATATTGAGTATTGCAATTTTAATGCAGTTTTTTCCTTTCTTAAAATATGTATACATTTTTGGGGGCACCCTCTAGACCCCCCACTAATCCGAAATACTCCAGTGAGTATTTTGTTGAGAATCATGTTAACACTCAAAAAGTTTCAGATTTTCCAATTGGTGACATTGGAACTGTATAAATATTGCATATTGTTTTGTTTATCCATCTGTCAGTGGTCAGCAGGCATGGGTTGCTTCCACCTTTTTCCTGAGTTCTCAGCCAGTGAAGCACTTCATTTCTGTATGTTCTTATTTTTATTCTTCCTTTTTAAATCTGTGACTAATCCTTCAATTTTTTCCCTATGGAAATTGAATCATTGGGTTTTAGCCTACATTTCCTAACTTAACGTTTTCTGGGGGGTTTTTTGTTTGTTTGCTTTTCCAGTTTTTGGCCTGGGCCGGGTTTGAACCCACCATCTCCGGTATATGGGACTGGGCCCTACTCCTTTGAGTCACAGACGCTGCCCATGTTTTCCAATCTATTTTTTTTTTTTTTTTTTTTTTTCTTTTTGATACAGAGTCTCACTATGTTGCCTTCAGTAGACTGCTATAGCATCACAGCTCACAGCAACCTGAGACTCTTGGGCTTAAGTGATTCTCTTGTCTCAGCCTCCCAAGTAGGTAGGACTACAGGTGCCCACCACAACACCCAACTATTTCTTTGTTGTAGTTGTCATTGTTATTTAGCAGGCCTGGTCCAAGTTCAAACCCGCCAGCCACTGTGCATATGGCTGGCTTTATAACCACTGTACTACAAGCGCTGAGCCCCAGTCTTAATTATACATAATAATAATAAAAGAACACTTAGTATTTATTGCTTAGAAAATGTTGGATCAAGAAATTTAGTTAAAATCCAAAGACACTAATCTCAGCACTCTGGGAGGCCAAGGCAGACAGATTGCTTGAGCTCAGGAGTTCTAGACCAGCCTGAGCCAAGTGCATGATCCCATTTCTAAAATACAGGCTGGCATCTGTGTAGTCCCAGCTACTCGGGAGGCTGAGGCAAGAGGATCACTTGAACCCAAGAGTTTGAGGTTGCTGTGAGCTATAATATCATGGCACTCAACCCCAGGGTGACTGAGTGAAACTGTCTCAAAAAAAAAAAAAAAAAAAAAAGACACATTTTTGCTATATTCCACATATTGTACAAATTTTTCTATGGGCATTCTCTCATTTAATCTTCGTGGCAATTTTATAAAATACAATAATGTCATGATCTTTGTCTTTCTTTAAAAAAGAGATGTTTATCGGGGATAATTTGCCCCAAGTTACAGAACTACTAAACATGGGTCTCACTGACCATCTTTAACCAATATACTGAATTATCAGGCATTTGGGTTCCTTTCTGTTTCCTCAGTTTAGTCTGACTTGCATGTATCCACAGGTTCCAGAGCAGTGATGGAGAAATTAAGTACTTGCAGTTAGCAGAGGAGCTAATTCGTCCTGAAAGAAACACTTTGGTTGTGAGTTTTATGGACCTGGAACAATTTAACCAGCAACTTTCCACCACCATTCAAGAAGAGTT
>CAUYPK010167627.1:0-82638 GCA_963574355.1 Loris lydekkerianus | reverse complement strand
AAACCCTAAATTAGTTTCATAGTAGGGGTGAGTACATTGGATACTTTTTCTTCCATTCTAGGGATACTTTACTAAGAAGTATATGTTCCAGCTCCATCCATGTAAAGGAAGACTTTGATGAGAAGCCATCTCTGGGGAGATCAGTCAGGCCACACCGTGCCTCAGGCTTGTTTACAGGACTCTGTCCTCACTAACGGTCTCACGGCACATATTCCCTTGCATCATCTCGTCCTCACTTTCAGTTACCACGTCTGCTGAAAGCATCTAGAATTCTACCACCAGTGGCCCCACCTCACCCACTGGAATAAATAGCAGGCCATAGCACCCTCTTTTGCACTATTTGTATGTAAGTGTCTATAAAGTCCCCTTGCCAGATGCTTTTCTATATTGAAGAGTGACCTTTAAGTCCCATCTCCTCCCCTGTGTCAGTGGGCTACAGTAAAATGTGGGGCCACCTTGTTGCTGTGACATGTCATGCACTGTTTATTCTAACACAGTAAAGAAGGACTTCAAATCTCTAGTCACTATTTTAAGATCTACTCCAGGCCATAAAGTGCTCCTGAAGCTACCCCTGGGAGTCATTTGCATAAGCAACTGATGATCAGTAATGGGGTGGCTGCAAATGAAGGCAAACAGGAGGTAGATAAATGTAGAGCTTTCTCTTTTAATCCAACTGCTCACCTTTTTTAGAGTAAACTGCTTTTTACTAAGTTTTTACTAAACTGCTTTTTTAGAGTAATCAAACTGCTTCCTTTTTTTAGAGTAAAAAGGAAGTTTTCATCTCCATGGACCACTTGCTCTGTTGTGGAATTTTTAATACAAAGCTGCGTATCCTTCTCTTCAGCATACAGAAAATAGAGTTGGAATAATAAGGAGAAAAACTGTATCTGAGGTAGATGCTTTTCAACAGAAAATAAAATGAAGCTAATTTTCAGACGAATCAGAGAACATAGAACTCAAATTCCTACTCTCAGATATAATAATAATATTGCACTCTTTTATTGCATTCTTACCACATGTGATACAGTTGCCTAAACCATTACATATGGTATCTCTTTTAATATGCACAACCACTCTACAAAGTAGCTACTACTATTATCCTTATTTTATAGATGAAGAAACTGAGACTTAAAAAAGTTCAGCAGTTTTCTGAAGGTCACCTAGCTACGAAAGCAGCAAGCCAGGCTAGTCTCTGTTTCTTCTAACCTTTTTGACCTTGGAGAAGTTAGTTGATTCAGTCCCACCAGAAGCATACTGAAAATAAATAGGAGTAACTTGCACTTCCCCAGCATTGTCTTGATCCCAAGTGCTTTTCCTGGACACCTTACATAGCCTTTTTTTGTGTGATTCTCACAACAGGCACCAGAGTAATTAGTATTACTTCCAATTTACAGAAAAGATCACTCTTGAGACTTTGCCAGTACTAAGCCTCTGCCATGGGTTACCTCATCCTGCCAGGAGAGGGGCCCACAGTTCTCAACTTGGTGTCTGTATTTCGAACACTCAACCTCTGAGTCTTCTTTGGTTTGACCACATTGGGTCATTTTTTTTCTCCTTTAAAAAAAAAAAAAAAAAAATATATATATATATATGTATAGAGAGAGACAGAGAGAGAGAGAGAGAATTTGGAAAAGGGAGGAATTTTTCCTCCTCTGTTTCACACCTTCTTTTTCTCTAGCTCTAAAATATTTTAATAGTGGAGAATCTTCTCTATATTCATTTGTTCTTTGTTGATTTGCCAAAGGGAGGGAAAGAAAGATATTCAGAGGATCTCTTTTTCAAGAAAATAGCCCATCTTGTATTGTTACTATTGTGCTCAGAAAAAGAATGACAGAAAGTGAAAGAAAAAGAATATCATCATGATGTTTCATAAAATTTCCAATCTTTAACCCCTCCTGTCACTCTAAGCAGATAAATAACTAGATGGGTTACAATGAATTTGTTCCCAAAAAGTCAAGAGGGAAGTGCATATTATACTTAAACATCAGTCTTAATATGTAGGCATAAATATTCTCCTATAGACCACAAGATATGTGTATGAAACTGAACCTTGTTAATGGTTCCTACATCATGTTAGGTGTTCAACAAATGTTGACTGAGTAGATTGCTGTTGAGTATTATCTGGGCAGGAAATATCACTTAATCCAATGTTTGCAACTGACATCTCAGTAAAAATTAATTTATTGTAGTAACTACCTCAAGAATGGTCCAAAGGCTTAAGGCACTAGAACAGCAGTTGTCCACCTATGGGTCGCAACCCACAGGAACTGTATTACAGGGCCACAGCATTAGAAAGGTTGAGAACCACTGCACTAGAATATAAAGTCCATGACAGTAAAGACTTGCCTTTCAAGTAAGCATATAGGACAGAGTCAGAGACAATGGTAAGGTCCCAATAAACATTAGTTGATTGAATGACTCAGGAAGCAACTCTTCCTGGAGTAAAAAGAAAAAAGAAAAATCCAAAATATGATAAAGTACGGGGACAGGGAACTGGTTACATCATAGGTAGGTAGTCCCAAGAGAAGGCCCTAGAAAGTGTGGGGGGGGGGGATATGTGTGGGGGAGCAGGACAGGCTCTAATAAGAACAAAAATTAAATAGTCACAGGATTCTTAGTCATGTGTAAGAACATTAATTTCTTTAAAAATCACTCAAAATGGATTATTAGCTTCTTGTGTGTGGGAAGTAGAAGAGAATGGAGACTCCGACCTCTAATGAGGAATTATATTTTGGGGGAACAAGACTCATGGGAGTGTTAGATGATTCCCCATGCCAATTGTTCATGACTGAAAAAACAACCATGCCTGGGACTGCACTAAATGCTCAGTGCTGTCATGTGCAGGAAGTTCTGTGACACTTAATTCAGTGTTGGAAATTTCTCCTCTTTGCCAAGATTATTATATCCACAGTTATAAGGTATCCATGTAGGCCTAGTAATGAAATGATAATGTGTATGCCCATTTTTCAAATGCCAAAATGCTGTTACGCACACACACACAAAAAGTAAAACCATCCTTTTCTTGAGGAAGTCTGTTATCTTTTTCTTCCTTCTTAGAGACCTGAGACCTTTTGTTGGCTCCAGACCAAGAACTTTTCCAGGATGCCACTGAGAGAATAGATGTTAATTATGTACTTAGCACTTTCATTTCAGGCTTTCAGGACTGACTGCTCTTCCTTTCTCCGCCAAGAGAATTCTTGGTCTCTTCTCAGAGCTCTGAAGTCCTTGTGCTGTCATTCTGACTCACAGCTGTGAATTACCCTGCTCAAAATACCAGGGAAGAAGACCGTGCATTCATAGTTGGGGCGTACACTACATCTTTACTTACGTGTGAATGAAGTACTGAAGAGTGACGAGTGTATCATTTCTCTCCATCCTGCATAAATTCTTTCATTCATCTGCAATATGATTCTCCTCTTAACATGCTACTTACAAAATTGAGGTTTTTGTGGTGCTTAAATTAAGAATAACAGGTAAATAGCTACTTGCAAAGTATTCTCACTGAAGAAGATCTGGTCCTGTTCACATGTGTTATTCCCACTAGATATTGTTGAGGACACCCATAGTCACCATGATTTTTGCTGTTCCCAAGAGAATGTACAAATGAAGTAGCAACATACCAAGGGTTTAAACAAAGTGGAAGAAAATGAAGATTGAACTAGGAATTAGAAATACTGTGAGAAGAGATTTAGAAATCGCAGTATGGCCACCTATCAATGGGTGTGGGTAAAGAAGATAAAAAGAAATTAAAGATGTCTCCAATCTTTCAAATCTCAAACAATGAAAAGTCCATCAACCACAACCAGGAGATTCACAGGGAAAAGCCAGTTTGTATGTGATAGATGGTGATGTTGGTGCCAGGGAGACTTTCCAATCAATGCACCTGCCAGATCCTGGGGAGAAAAACTGATGCCCGAAAACAGGACAGACCTTCCTCAAGGAATAATCCTCAAGGAGTGTTAGCAGAAGTCAGGGGAGTGCTGACCATGCAGCGGGAACAATTCTGTGAGACAGATTTAAAGGTCTAGAGGCAGAGGTTACAAAGCCCTTTAAAATGAGTCTATCTTAAATTTGAATTTGCTTGTGATGCACAAGATTGATTGCAAGAAAAATTAATTTTTTAAAACTAGAAATGCCCTGCTATCTTTAAAATATTCACCTCAAACTTCATGTCGAAAAATACTTTAAATTTATGATATAATAGAAAATGAAAATATAGGGGGGAAAGGTAAAACTTAGGAAAGAAAGATGCATATTGGGCAAAAATGGAATGGAATATCCTGAAATACGATCAGCAGTGATGTGAATTGTTGCTCTTATGAGTGATAGCTTATTATCTCAATTTTCCATATATTGTGCAAGATGATTATATAAATTATATAATAAATTACTAAAGCACAGTTTAACCAGCACAACCCCATACTGCTCAATGTTAATGTAACCAATTGTACATTATTTGCAAGAAGGGAGTACTTTTATATACTATTGGTAAAATGCAAACTAATACAGCCTTTTTGGAAAGAAGCATAAAGAATTCTCTAAGAGCTAAAAGTAGACTTTCTATTTGATCCTGCAATCCTGTTACTAGTTATTTACCCAGAAGAAAAAAAAAACATTTGTACTAGAATGTTTATTGCAGCTCAATTCACAATTCCCAAAATGTGGAAACAACCCAAGTACCCATCAACTCACAAATGGATAAACAAACTATGGTCTGTGTATAGCGTAGAATACTATTCTGTTGGAATAGAAGGAAACTTTTCATCTTTTATATTTACCTGGATGGATTTGGAGAACATCCTCCTAAATAAAGTACCACAAGAATGAAATGAAGCATCTAATGTACTCAATTCTAGTATGAAACTAGTAGATGAACAACTACATGCCCACAAGTGGGAAAAACACAATTAAATTCAAGAAGGGTGGTGGGAGAGGGAAAGAAAAGGGAGGGGATTTGTTAAAATCTCACCAACTGGGACACAATGTAGGGGTATATAACGCTCAGCTGCAACTTGGACCTTACCTAACAAATGCCAACAAGGCAACCTAACTGTATGTATCCTTATATTAATCTGAAAAGTTTTTTAAAGTTCAAAAAAAGAGTTATCCAAATTTTTAGCAAGAGACTATTACTATTATTATGATTGATTTTGAAACATACTTCTATTATAAATGGGGAAGAAAACTTCATTGACATATAGATATATCCATTTTGAGATTATGATACCCTAGAGTGAGATTTATAAAATATACTGAATTACAATATTAAAGTTATCAATGAAAACAAAAATAAACGGGCAGAGGACATGAATATACATTTCTCCAAAGAATGCATACGAATGGCCAACTGGTAAGTAAAAAGATACTCAACAAAACTATTCATCAGTAACTGAAAATCAAAACTATAAAGAAACATCTCCTCACATCCGTTGGGTTATTATCAAAGACAAAACAAAACAAAAACTGGTGAGGATGTGAAAAATTGGAACCCTTATTGAAATATAGGATGGAGGTCTCCAAATATTAAAAATAGGGCTTCTCAAAGTATACCTATTATTTTCCACATCAATATGAGTAAAATGGATAGTTCCCTCTGGGTATTTAAAACCAAGTAAATCTAGAAAATATACTCAGTTGCATGCTAATTAGAGTCATTGAGGAATTCTACATTTTCAACCTGATATCCAAGAGTTTGTCTTGGTGGATTATAGACTAATATAGAGAGAAGGGCACAAAGATTAAATTCCATTGGTGGAGCCAGCTGAATAGTCAGCACTGCCTTCAGATTTTTGTATTTCAGCATGTGTTAGAGTGCACAGCAAGCCCATCTGCTCTGTGGCAGGACACATCCCCTGTGCCAGGGAATTGTAACTGAGAGAACAGGACATATTATAGCAACATGAAGGTTCATGTGAATTTCCCTAAGAACCATGAGAAAAAGTGCTCTCTAAATCAAGAAAAGTATACAAAAGACTCCATATGGAGTTCTAAGTAATATCCACATATATATTGACATAACTGGTTTTCCTGATCAAATTTCAATGTTGAATAATTCAGAGGAAAACACATACATGAACATTTAAATCATGCTATTTGACTTTCCATGGTAAGGATATATTTGAGGGCAGTAGACTGAATTTATATTCAGAAGTATCTCTTTGTTTCTGTTTTTTAATTACTCTTTTTTCTTTTTTTCTTATTGCTCATGGGTAGTAGAATAAATGTGAAAGCCTGGGAGTGTTTTCTACTAAGAATATCCTCAATGAAATTTTAAACTTGAAGTATTTCTCTAAAAGGCCTGAACAAGAAAGAAGGACTCCATCAGGTCGGTCATAAAGCTGCTAAACATTAGGAATCAGAGCTGTAATGATGCTCCAAATTAGCTTCCCCGAGGAGGGGACTCTGGCTGCTGCCTTTGTTAAGTGCTGTAATGTGTAGTGAGTAAAATGAATTATTCATGTAATACTTGAGTATACACTGGGAATTTCTGAAGGACTCCTGGAGAAAAATATGATTTGTCTTTCAGGTGATGAGAAGAATCTGAATCCTGAATTCAAGCAAATAATGCAATCCAAGAGTAGCTTGCATTGATTTCATAACCTTTAGAATTTGTCCCCCTCAGCTAAATCAGAGGAAATATAATCTAATCAATTGGGTAAAAACCTGCACTCATTATATGAACACTCTTCTGAATTCTCAGAGGTGGGACTTCCTTTCCTGACGCTTGATATGAATTTTGCTTGCCTTTAGTAAGTACACAACTGCTGCTATTTGTGTATGAATCATTTCTCCCATAACAAGGCCAGAATTGCATTGGGGAATTTAATTCAAATTAAGTATTAATAATAGAAGCAACATTTTAATGCCATTAAAGTGTCATCGGGACTTAGAAGGTAAATTGTCACAGAGCGTTCCCCCTCTCCCTGCTACCTTCAGGTTCTAATCCCATCATTAAATTTTCAGTTTAATTATTTTCTAAATAGTTACCAGTGGAAAGAAAAGAACTCAGGTAAGAGTCAATGCTGGTTCCCTTGAGCTTCCTTAAAAATCTTGTTGTTGGTGTTAATTGTTGCTGATGTTCTTAAAAAGATCACACAGTAGGTGTTTCTTCACTTTTCTCCAGAAGGTTGGTGGCACAAATGGCCGACTGATGCTCTCAAAAACAGCAAGGATTTATTCAAGCTGCATTGCATGTACTTAAATAATATTTTGAAAAAGATTGACTTGTAAAGAATTAAGAAAATATGTACCCAGAATGACTGACTTCAAAACATTATTCAGTAATGTTTTTTAAACCTTACCACTCATGTGCCTCGGTGAATGGAAGAGTACTAGGAACATCTCCCTTTCTCCCTTTGGAATGGCAAAATATCAATGAACATATATTAAGACACATAAACTCTCAAGCTCTCATACCACCCTGCATACTCATTAATGCCAGCTTACTCCTTTTCCTTTGTGTTACTAAATGCTAGACCAACCTCTAGGCTGCTAAAGACAGAGCCTACCCTCTATGTTATGCTGCACAGCTTATTGAAGAGAGGAAGAGAAAGGTCTAGAATAAATCCTTTCCTGAGACTTTGCCATCTGCCCACAAAAATGGAGCCTCCCAGAGCAAGAGGTAGTATCAGATCAGCAGCTGGCTGACCAGTCATTAGAGGCTGACCAAGTGCTACCTCGAACATTCCTAGTCGGTCCATGCTGAAAAGTGGACATACTGCATGCTTCCCATCTCAACATTGCCTCAAAGTAAACAAAGAAATCCCTGAAGACAGAACAGGCTGAAGAGGAAGAAAATGGGCCAAAGATGTCTGGCTTTGATGGCACTCAGCCCTGAGCACCAGCGCCACTTCTGTTTCTATACACAGTCCTGCATCTGTGTTTGTCTCGCTTAGTGTGTGTCCATCCATGTGAAGAGAAATTAACATTTATCACACTCTAATTTTGCCTCTGTCTTTTGGCAGAGGTCAAGAAATTCCAATAAAATATATATATATATATAATCATTAAAAAGATTTATACTTTACAGAATGGTGTCTTTTGCAGTAAAGTATAAACTCTCTGAAGAAAAGAAGCACCTCCATTTATGTTCATACCATAAACCTGGTGGCTAACACAGCCCCTGGCACAGAGTAGCTGCTTAATAAATATATCAGAAGCAAGTGGTCCTCAAACTTTAGTGAGTATCTGAATCATCTGAAGGTCTTATTAAATCACAGATTGCTGAATCCCACTCCCAGTTTCTGATGTATGGGTCCAAGGTAGGAGCTGAGAATTTGCATTTCGAATAAGCTCCCTGGGGTGCTAATGCTGTTCAAATAATCTCCTTTATAAGTGGGCAAGAGACTTGAACAGAACCTTCTTCTCTGAAGATGACAGCATACCAATGGCCAACAAACACATGAAAAAATGCTAATCATCCCTAATCATCAGAGAAATGCAAATCAAAATCACTCTGAGACATCACCTAAACCCAGGGAGGCTAGCCCATGCCACAAAATCCCAAAGCTGCAGATGCTGCCATGGAGGTGGAGAGAAGGGAACACTTTTACATTGCTGGTGGGATGGCAAACTAATACAGCGTCTGTGGAGAGAAGCATGGAGAATCAGCAAGGGGCTAAAAGTAGACCTTCCATTTGACCTTGCAATCCCATTACTAAGTATCAAACTAGGGGAAAAAAAATCATTTTATGACAAGGACATTTGCACTAGAATGTTTATTGCAGTTTAATTCAAAATTGGCAAGACGTGAAATCAACCCAAGTGCACATCAACCCACAAATGGTTCAAAAAAATGTGGTATATGTGTACCATGGAATACTATTCATTCATAAAAAGATGGAAACTTTATGTCCTTCAGATTTACCTGGATGAAACTGAAGCACATTCTTCTTAGTTATCATTAGAAGGGAAAACAAAATACCTAATGTATTTAAAACTAATATGAAGTCAGTGGACAAATTAATACAACCACATGAAAGAAAAACGCAATTATATTCAAGTGGCAGGAGGGGAAAGAAAGAAAGTGGAAAGGGAAGGAGGGTGGAGAACTGGCAAGCTCTCACCTCGTGTGCACGATGTAAGTATATACAGCACACCTTCCCTGGGTGAAGGCTCAACTACAACTGGAACTTAACCTTAGAGACACAAATAATGTAACCTATTCATTTGTAACCCTACATCTTAATCTGAAATAAAAATTTTAAAAGGTAAAGTGAAATAAAATAAAAACAAAGAAATCATATTTAAAGGACCATTGTGTTAAGCCATAGGACATTATCATTTCTCTTGTCCAAAAATTAGCAATTTCATGTGATCCACTCTCATATGTCTATAAATTTACGAATGAATGGTTAAATACAGTGTAGGCATTTGTCTTCTTTCTTGACCTTACTTCAAGTGCAAATGGCAGAATTGAGAGCATGGCCCCAAAAGTCAGACAGACCTACATCTAAATTCTTATTCGGACACTTGGCAAGTGTGACGCTCCAGGTAAATCACACATCGGCCTTGATCCTCAGTTTTATCACCTCTAAAATGGAGGAGATGAAGTTGCTATAAGGACTGGATAAAATAATGTATGAAAAACCCACAATGAACCTGGCAAGTAGCAGATATTCAATACAGAGTTAACCACCATCATCATTAATGCTGTGTTGTTACCATCTTCACTGTGGGCTACACTCTAGAGATTAGAATATTTCATTTCTTCTATGCATATTCTCTGTAAAACCAGAACTGAGAAGGGCTGTACATGGGTTGTTTCAGAAGAGCAACGTCTCTTCCTGCCGTGGAAGATGTTCTTATTACAGCATGCCCTAGTTCCAACAGAGCACTTCAAGAATCTCACATCCCAATCAAAGGGTAGTGAAATTCAACTAAATTCAACTCAAAGTTGTCGAAGTGAAAGGAGCATAGTTTCAGAAGACCTAACCAACTTCAAACTCCCCAATATTTGGGACATTTGGATCAAGTTACTTAGCTTTTTTAGCCCCTGTTCCTTCATTTATAAAAATAGATTAACGGCATCTACTTCTTAGGCTTATTATAGGAATTAATCAATTTGTGTGTCCCAATGCATATAAAACCCAAAAAATGACACAACTATTATTTAATTGTGTGGTAAGATACTTATAGTTTCAACTGATTGCAGATCTGTAAAATGCAGCCACGGTAGCTGTAGAGAATCTCTAATTATTTCAGGATCCCAACCATCTTCGTATGTTACCAAAAGGCCCAAATACCTCCACCCCTCCCTAGCCTCTTCGCACACTTTTGCATGAGATTTTAGTTATTGCATAAAGCTACTAACCACGCAGACAGAGAAAAAGGTACGCTGAGAAAAGGATGTTAGAGGTAGAAAGAAGCAGAAGTGGGTCTTGGAAAGGTGAATGGGTAATAGAAATAGATCTTGCATCCAGACAAAGAATAGATCATGTGATAAGGTTTAAAAAAAAAAAAAAAAAAAAAAGTGAGTGAAGCCAGCTTGGTGCCTCCGTTAAGAGAAAAGGTAAAAGAGAAGACATCTTGGGCACAGCTAGTTCCAATTCACCTCCACTCTTAAAGGCCAGGGAAGTCATGTAGATGTGATAATATTAAAAATAGCACACTCAATAAATTCCAGAAAAGATTTTAAATCTCCTTAACATGTCAAGGTGACTCTGTTACTGGGGCTCTCAAATAAATGACAGAAAATTGGAAAGAATATGGGTGGGGGCTCATTTTCTTTGAGATATTATACATGTCATTTCCCAGATGCTATCTAGAATTGCTATTTCTCAATTGATGTTGAAAGAATTGACTCTTCTTTTATGAGAATGTAGGGAAAGAAGAACAAACTAAGTATTTAATGGAAGAGTTTTGGCACAAGGAGCAAAGTGGTCTCCTCTCCTACCTTCCTTCCTTCCCCTTCCCAACTGTCCCTCATAGAATCCCCTAAGAGCCCCCACATTCGCTATTGGAAAGGTCAAGTGGACAGATGCCTTTGTGACCAACCAACCTGAAGGGAAAAAAGGAAGAAACAAGAGACAATCATTTGCAAAGCTTAGAGCCTTAGACTTCCGTACAGTAATATTCTAGTTCATGGAGATTTGAATCTATGATTTTACAAATGTCAGTGGAGAAATTGTCTTCACCCCACCCTTCCATGTGTATAATCCATAAAAGCACTGTTAAACTCTGCACAGACCACTTTATAAAGGTGGGCCCTTTTATCTTCCAGAAAGCAACAAAAGAACTCCTGTGTATCTGTAGAGATTCTAGGATTATGTTAGGATGGATAATAGAAAGACAAACACTTGCTAAAATATTGTCTGTTACTCCCAGAATCACTATACTAATAGCAAAGCCAACAAGCACAGAAAAGCCTTAACACACTAGGCAATTCTGCTGCAATTCATCACGCCACTATAATTACAGGTGCCTGCCTGCCTTCCTCCTCTCAGATCCATGGAAAAAAGCCTAGGGATGAATTTGTATCTCAGCTGCACAGAAGCTGAAGCTAGCAGTCAATAAACACAGAGAACGCTGTATTTGACTGACAGGCTCTTGTAGAATATCAAACTAAACTATTGTTCAACAGCTCTTCCACACCCATACTTTCAGAATAACAAAAAAGAAAGGACGTTTCTGGATGCTTACTAAGTGCACAGATATTATTTCACTTAATCCTGACAAAAATCACATAAGCGAGGTATTATTAGCTTCATTTCTCAAATAAGAAAAGGGAAACTCATAAGTTGAGTAACTTGCCTGAGGTTACACACAGTGGAAGTGGTAGAACGGCCTCCACCAGTCTTTCCTGGTCACATTTCCCACACCTTTTCCAGATCAATCTTTTGGCTCCTGGTAATAGTCGGATATTAGCAACTGGTTGTGGTTCTTATACCTTGGAAAAACCCCTCAAAGGCTGACACAAAGAACATGTGATCCCATTTCATTGTGGACAAGTCACTTGAACAGAAACTTCTCTGAAGAAAACAGGTGCATGGCCTACAGACATGAAAAAATGCTCATCATCTTTAATCATCAGAGAAATGCAAATCAAAACCACTTTGATATATCATCTAACTCCAAGAATATTAGCCAACCTAACAAAATCCCAAAACTACAGATGTTGGCATGGATGTGTAGAGAAGGGAATACTTCTACACTACTGGTGGGATTGCAAACTAAGAGGTCGCTTCTAGAAAGAAGTTTAGGGAACACTTAGAGAACTGAAAGTAGACCTGCTGTTAGATCCTGCAATTCCTCCACTAGATATATATCCATTATAGAACAAAGACGCTTCAAAATAACTTTACAACAAAGACATTTGCACAAGAATGTTTATTGCAGCCCAATTCATAATTGCCAAGCCATGGAAGCAGCCCAAGTGCCCATCGACCCATGAATGGATTAATAAATTGTAGTATATGTACACCACAGAAGATTATGCAGCCATAAAAAAGATGGAGACTTTGCTTCTTTTATATTTACATGAATGGAGGTGGATCATATTCTTCTTAGTAAAGTATCTCAAGAACAGAAAAAAAAAATCTAATGTACTCAATACTACTATGAAACTAATATATAATCACCCACACTTTCATACAAAAGATAAAACACAATTATAGAGGGGAGCGGAGGGAAGGCTGGGTGGAGGGAGGATAAGTTACTTTATAACTACACATACAGAGAAAGAGAGAGAGAATTCAAAATTTAAAAAGTTCCTTTGTGTCATGTCTAATTGGATGCCTTTAACTGGCAGAGACTACGAGTGGTCCTTCAACATGCATTCTCCATTTCTTCTATAGGAAAAGACGATTAGAGTTTCAGCAGGGCATATTTCCTATAATAAGGACTCAGTTCCCAGCTTCCTGCGCACCAAGATGTAGCCACGTGCCTAAGTTCTTCCCACTGGGATGTGAGACAAAATGAAATATGCAACATCTATGAACTGTCCATCCTGCTGTTGGGAAGATGGATGAGATTGCTACAGCTCCATTTTGGATCTTAACACCCTAAGCAGGCCAGAATAGAGAGCCAGAAGCAGACCCCAGAAGGCTGCACGGCCAACCATCCCATGCCTGAATTCCCCAAATCTAGAAAGACAAGTGAGAAGTAAACATCTAGCTGGTTTTTGTTTTAGTTTTTGTTTTGAAGCATGGAGGGTATATGTGATATGTCACTGAATTTACATCCTGACAGAGTAATAAACACTTAAAATAATTTATACTAGTGTGCTTAAAATATAATCATGGACACATACATACATATATATATATAATACATATAATTATATAAATACATTTCTATAAGTACATTTGTTATATATAACAAGAAAATTGTATATATAATGTATTTCTTTTGCCAACTACTGCCATTTATGTAGTTCTGTTATATAAAACAAAATAATTGTATATATGTAATATATATATAGTATACATACGTATATATGTATATACGTATGTATATATACGAATATACATATACGAATATACACATATGCATATACGAATATACATATACGAATATACGAATGTATATATATGTATATATATGTATATATGTATATACATATGTATATATGTATATATATGTATATATGTATATACATATGTATATATATGTATATATATGTATATATGTATATACATATGTATACATATGTATATATGTATATATGTATATACATATGTATATACATATATATTACGTATATACAATTCTTTTGTTTTATATAACAGAAGAGCTACATAATGGCATCACTATGATTTGAAACAACAATTGAGGCCCAGGTGAGGGCTTCTGGAGCTCAGGCAGTGAGGAGAAGGACCACAAACAGCACAGTCTATCTGTTTTCATGAGGTTCTCATGGGATGACAAGTCTGAGAGAAAAATGCAAACAACAGGATTTAGAAATCCTTCACTGCAGAAACAGCTAGCTGCCTCTCTTCATGTTAGTATAATCATTTATGTAAGATTGTGTGTACTTGCCACATTGTTTTGCAATTTTTAATGTGTCTATCTATGCCTTTAGAATATGATATTCTTGATGCAAAAACCAGGGTTTTTTTACTTTAAAATTCTTAAAGTCCTAGGGTCCAGTTGGGTGTTTGGCACATGATAAACAGTTAAACATTTGTTAATTGAATGACTGAAAAAATAAGTCAATGATCAGGTAATAAATTGGATTATCAGCTGACTGTACAAATACAGACACGAAACTATTATAGGTGTGTATATGTTACAGCATAAAGTTTAAATATTAGAGAATAATCATCTCAAGTGTAAGTATACATTAATAAATTATATCAAATTAGTATAGATTTCTCCAAGGTTGGTAAGATAATTCCTCAATTCTAACGAAAGTAAAATGAAATATGGAAACAGAACTTACAGAATGGAGCTCATACATAGACATCTTGGTGCCTCAAAAAAAAAACCATCAGGGCGTCATTAGGATACACAACGTGTTTCTAAAAATAACCACATTTTGGGAAAATATTTCTATTTACCAAAAGCTTTAATTATATCTTATTTAATAAGATATAATAATAATTAAAGAACTAAATAAGATACCAATGCTGAATAAATACTTAGTGAACTGAATGGCAATTTAAATTGAAAATGGAAATGAAATTGAAAGAGTTGAGAGGAAGTTTTCAGTATCCTCCTTTACAACCATGAGATAAAGTATCACATTATTTTCCGGTAAATAAATCTAGCTTTATTTACCAGAGAGAGACAGAGAGAGAGAGAAACATTGAGAATTATTTATAATAAGTAAGAATTTTTCTTATTAGCATATAGCTACGTTTTTATATTCAAGTTTAATGGCCTTATACAGAAGAACAATAAACAAAATTGAAGGTTAAACTCCTCTCTATAGTTCACTTATAAAAACGTGGTACTTTGAAATCTTAGTATATGTTAGTTTATATTGAAAATTCTGATATACTCTGACTATTTGCCATGAAATAAAGGATGTATAAAATATACAGAATGTTGCGAAACTTATTTCCATTAACATTTATTTGGGCCTGTTAATTTTAGTAAAGTCAGAGAATGTTACCTAAAGACAATAAATGAATATCTTTGAATAAATATAAATTTATTAATTACGAGTCTCTGTTGTGGATACTTTTTCATGTACTACATGTTTATATGAATTTATACCACACGAACAGAAAGCTCAAAGTTATAGCAATTCTAGAACTATAATTAAATAAATATATATGAATAAAACCTACTGTGAAATTTACAGCATGTAAAAGGATTTTTCACAGTGTGTCTTCCAGAAAGTGACACAACACTGGGTACATTTCCCTAAAACTGCACATTTACATGCTCTCCATTGCTAAATCCCTTATGAGCCATTTGATACTAAAAGAACTGAAAATACTTAGACATATTTTGGTAAATATAGTTGAGGATAAATAAAAAAAATCTGAGAAAGGATAATTTCATTACTTTCTTCACTAGTTAAATTATCTACCTATAATCATGCTACTTTTAAATTGTTCTGTCACTAGATGTCTCCAATACATAATTCTGCATCCAGACAGAAAATTTAATTATAGAAATATATTTAATAAAGCTATGTGTTTTACCTAGTAGGCAATCAATGTGGATAACATCAAGATATCAGTAATTTGGACTGATTAAAGTATTATTTTTAATGTTAAAGCAGTATATAAAATTACTGACAATATCCCACTGAAAAAATTATATGAGAGTATTTCCTAATGTAGTGCACAGATTTCATCTCTTGGCACCGTAACATAAGAATGGTCCACCAGTGAGAATGGCCTACATCACAAAAATCTCAAAACTGCAGATGTGGATGTGAAGAGAAGGAACATTTTTATATGGTTGGTGGGACTGCAAAGTGATACAAACTTTTTGGAAGCAAGTATAGAGAACCCTCAAAGAACTCATTTGATCCTGCAATCCCCATTACTGAGCATCTACTGGGAAGAAACCTTTTACCTGTTAAGAGACTGTTTATCACAGCTCAATTTACAATCACGAAAATGTGGGGGGAAATGTGGAAACAGCCTAAATGCCAACCAACCCAGGCATGGATTAACAAGCTGTGGCGTATGTACACCATGCACTACTATTCAGCCATTAAAAAAAGAGGGAGACTTTACATCTTTTGTATTAACCTGGATGGAAGTGAATCACATTATTTTTAGTAAAGCATCACAAGAATGGAGAAGCAAGAATCCTATGTACTCAATTCTCATATGAGGACAATTAATGACCCCAGTACTCAGTGGGGGGTAGGGCAGGGAGAAGAAAGCAGGAAGGAGAGAGGGGGTGGGGAAGGGGAGAGCAGAGAGAGTAAAAGAGGCAGGGGGCGGGGAGGTCACAGTTGTGACACACCTTTTGGGGGTGGGACACAATTATAAGAAGGACTTTACCTAACAAATGCAATCAACGTAACCTGGTTCAAAAAACTAAAAAAGGGGGGGGATTTACCAGGCACCCCAAGAAAACTGGGAGAAACAGAACTTACAAATTTACAAACCAACTAATAACAAAGGGAAAAATAATGAAAAAAGATTTCAGAATGGGTGAATGATAAATATCCTGTTAGTTTATCTTCCCAGTCCATCTCTATTCTCCAGGAACCTGAGCCTGCTGAAAGCACGGTGGAAAGGCCCCTACTCAGTGATCCTGTCCACACCAACAGCAGTGAAGGTGGATGGCATTCCTGCCTGGATACATCACTCGTGTGTGAAACCAGCCAGTGATGAGGAGCGGATGGTCCAATGACACCCAGATCATCCCCACTGTCTTACCCTGAGAAAACAGACTACATCCCTGGCCATTCACATGTTGGGAGCTGAGTGTCTCTGCAGGGCAGAAGCGCTAGGTTGAGTAGCAGCAGTGCAGGACTGATTCTTTGCTTTGGACTTTTTCACCTTCCTTTAATCTTAGGTATAAGACATGGTAAAGGTTGTGAAAAATGCCTCCAAGAGGTAACCCAAACTAGACAAACTGTCAAAACTGCATTACCGGCTTACTCTTATTATGAATATACATGGAACAGACCCTATCATAGGTATATAACAATTAAAAGTAAAATAACCAAAAGAAAAAAAAAGAGAGAAAAAGGATTAGAGAATTTCTGGAAACTTCGAGCTTTAGAAAAGGCTGTTTATGGGGAGGAGTTTATAGTAGAATCTTTAGGGACAGATGCTATACTTAATTAAGATGTTTACAAGGCACCACGAAAAAGATTTTGGAAATGAGATTATAATTTGGCCTTGATTTTGATGTAAAATTAGCTATGTTATAGTATGTCCTAAATGTCAACATTTAAGCACAAATAGACATAAACTAACAAAAAAAAAAAAAAAAAAAAAAGATAAAAAAGAAAAGAAGGTGGTGCCTGTGGCTCAAAGGAGTAGGGCACCAGCCCCATATGCCGGAGGTGATGGGTTCAAACCCAGCCCCAGACAAAAAAAAAAAAAAAACTGCAAGCAAAAAAAAGAAAAAAAAGATTCCCTACCCCCTTTGTTCTCTATGGATTGTCAGAGATGTTCAAGACCATTCACAGCAACGGAAGAGTTGAAGTCCTCTCAACTAGAGAAAATGTCTGCTGAAATCTATTGTTGATTAAGTCTGGGAAAACAAGTTTCTGAAATAATCTATTAGGGCCTCCTTTAGTGGGAGATTGAGAGAAAAAGTTCCCACAACCATACATCATCTTAGACATATTTATAAAACAACATCTGTTTAAGATCCCATTGGGTGACAGGGTTGATTATGGGAGTATGAATATTCTAATATCATAAATGCTTAGGTTTTAAACAATTGGCCCTTCAGTGGTTATGTGGAGAGCTCAACATCGTGTGTTCTGTGAGGAATGATAAAATATCCAAGCCCAACCATTACCTACAAAACTTACTCATTGTTTACACCGTCTAGTCATGATTATCAACTCCCAATTCAGAAAGCTGATGTATCTGCCCATTATAAATAAAAGAATAAAAAAACTGAAGGTCAAAAATTTCCTAAGGGTTATCTAGCTCAGTTTTTCATTCTCAACCTGCCTAGGAGTTTTGTTTTCTTTTGTTTCTAGTAACAAAATTAAAAAAAAAAAAATTACCTAAAAAGGTAAGGGGACTAAGAACCACTCCATAGAACTATATAGTTGAGCACATGTAACATGTTAAACTAAGCACTACAGAATCTCCAGCCTTGGGCACTGGGCATTTAAATTATTTGCAATAAAGTTTGAGAGCCATTGATCTGTTCAAATTCTCTCATCAATGTTTTAAATTATTGAACAGCATTTTATCTAACACAGACCATTTTGGAGGAGGCAATAAAAATTGATTTAGATTTTAAAAGATAGTTGATATATGGATCAGCAAAATATAGAGAAATGGTTCTAAAAGAATAAGTTGAAGATGAGTGACTGGCACATCACCTCTCATCTCCAAAAAGTTTTCCTGAGGGATTAATCCAGAATTCTCAGGAAAAAATTATTGATTGGGATACTTGTCTGGCCTTTATCCATTGGCAGCAAGAACTCAAAAATATCCTTCACCAACTCCAACATCATACAGTCCTGCCATGATGTGCAAGCTCCAGGAAACACAAAAACTAGACTGCCTCTCCTCCATCTCACACCTTACAGTTGCAAATCACTGATCTAAAACCTAAATATCTTCAAAAGCCAATTTTCCTAATAAGTTTAACATTTTAAAGTTTTAAAATAATTTTTACATTTTCCAATTACAAAATTGTATCCTAAGTATACTTTTTTCAAATGGTCCCCTGGATTCTCTGATGTGGTACTACTGGTTGAGGGCTGTGGGGTCCCTCATCTGTCATCTCTCCCTACTCATATCCATGCTGATCTAATACTAGGTTAGATTTTTAAAAAAGTAAGATTGGAAGCCAGCTTAAGGGTGAGGCAAGTGGTCTAGGGATAGCACCAAAATCAGTTCTACCTTGAAGAGTAAGCTCCAGAAAGACTGCTTGGGCAGCTCCCTAGTGAAACAGCTGATATAACCACACAGAAGTCCCACTTACCTATTTCAAACAATTGTAGTAAATCCAAGTGTTTGTAAAACTTCCCTGAATAAACAGATCAAATGCAGTCACTTATATGTCTGCAAACTCTGAATAGTAACTAAAAGTTTATCATAGGCAGATGGATAAAGAATGGAATTACATAAAATAAGGCACTTGCATTTCAGAAAACGTTTGACTATGTAGAGTAGAACTATGCACTTGTGAAAAAGTGAAGCATGTTGAACCACAAGATTCTGCATGATTTCTTTGCTTGTTATTTTGTTTTTAGTCTTGGTTTGTTTCTTACTTATATTGTATATGTTTGAGAATACCAATTAAAGTCATGATGTTTAAAGAAGAAAAGAACTAATGGACTTGCTCTTCTATAAAACTACTTACTCTTCTATAAATCAGAAATATCTTCTGTTAAAGTCATAAGTCCATATCAACCTTTTTTTTTTTTGCAGTTTTTGGCCAGGGCTGGGTTTGAACCCACCACCTCCAGTATATGGGGCCAGCACACTACTCCTTTAAGCCACCCGCACTGCCTTATATCAACCTATTTTTTACAGCTTAAAGTATATTGCAAGGAGGACTATTGAAGAAGAACTTAGAAAAGCAGACTTTCTTAAATGTTTATGTACAGTTTAAGAAATTTGGACAAATGTTTATGAGTGACAATAAATATCATTTTATTCCAAACATACACAATAAATAATTATACCTTCAACTCCAAAAGACATTGTCTGCCAATAAACTCAGCGTTCTCTACATTTTTCCATGAATTCCAATTTTATCCTTTGAAGTTAAAAAGATGGCAAGTAATACACATTCTTCAGGAAGGTAAGTCAAGACCTAGTAAAATTTAATTACTTTTTTTTTTTAATTTATGACCACTAGATAACAAGTCAAGAGGAAAATTCGCGATTGAGAATTAACTGATGAGCACACAGGTGCACAGAGGAAAGTAAAACTCATCAAAAACAACCAGGGGACAAAGGAAGGGGGGCGGAACTTACCTAGTCGGTACTATGAACACTATGTGGGTGACAGGCACACCTATAGCCAGAACTCAAGCATTACAAAAGCAATCCATGTAACCCAAAACATTTTAACCCATTAATACATTGAAATATTAAAAACTTTGTGATTGAAATAACTAAATTCGGGGACTTGGGTGTTGAGGTCATGTAGAATTAGAAATATTACTAACAATGAATCCATTCAGTAATTTTTTTTAAATTTTAATTCAATTTAATCTTTAATTTTCATTAAAAGAATTATATATAATGTATAATGATGGATTCACAGTCATGAGTTAATGATGGGATTTATTCTGAGAAACGTGTTATTGGGCCATTTCATTCTGTACATCATATAGTACACTTAACCAAACCTAGATCTCCTAGCCTGCTACACCCCTAGGCTACATGCTGTAGCATATTGCCTATAGGCTACAAACCTATACAGCGTGGGCTACTGCACTGAATACTGTCAGCAACTGTAACATAATGATAAGTATTTATGTACCTAAACAGTCTAAACATAGAAAAGGTACAGTAAAAATATGATTATTATAATCCTATAGTTTTATATGCAGTCTGTCAGTAATTAAATCATGGTTATGGAGGTGCCTGTAGCGTCGGCCACATAGACCCAGGCTGGCAGGTTCGAACCCAGCCCAGGACAGCTAAAACAACAATGACAACTGCAACAACAACAAAATAGCTGGGTGTTGTGGTGGGCACCTATAGTCCCAGCTACTTGGGAGGCTGAGGCAAGAGAATCACTTAAGCTCAAGATTTCAAGGTTGCTGTGAGCTGTGATGCCATAGCAGTCAACCCAGGATGATAGTTTGAGACTCTGTCTCAAAAAAAAAAAAAAAAAAAAAAAAATCATGGTTATGTGCTGCACTATAGTGACATGTATAATTATTAACTCCATATATACAAACTCATATATATACACACGCATATGTGTATAAGTATATATACATGTGTCATATATATATATGATTTTATGATTTTCAGGTAATGGAGACCTCTCAGAACCAAGCATAAAACGTTGAGAATTCCTTACAGGCAATTTATTGTACCCCTCACAGATGAAAACAGAACTTTTAAATTGTCCTCCAATGCATTTTCCTTAAGATTAACTAGTACATGTCCTTGCTTAATCCTTTAATCTGGCCTTATGTTAAGAAGACATTTTTGTACCTTCTTGCAGAATTTTGCTTATTAAGTATCTGTGTGATGGTTAATTTTGTATGTCGACTTTATCAGGCCATGGGGTCTCCAGACACTGATCAACACTCTGGGTGTGTCTGTGGGACTGTTTCTGGATGAGTTTAGCATGTAAATGGGTAGACTCAGTAAAGCAAGTTATCCTCCCTAATGTGGGCAGGCTTCATCCAATCAGTGGAAGGCCTGAATAGAACAAAAAGGCTACCCAGCCTGCTCCCACCCACCCAACCCAAAAGGAAATCCCTGCCTGCCTTCAATCTGGGGCATTGTTTTTCCTTTCTTTTTATTTTCCTGCTTTTGAACTCAAACTAGAACATTGAGACTATACCACTGTGGGTCTCTAGCTTGCCAACTTCTTATCTTAGGACTTCTTATCCTCCTTACTTACGTGAGACAATTCCTTATAATAAATATCCACACTTACCTCTCTCCTCCTTCACCCCCACCCTATGTGTGTGTGTGTGTGTGTGTGTGTGTGTGTGTGTGTGTGTGGTTTCTTTGGAGAACTTCGACTAATAATCTGTGTTTCTAGATCAAGAATTTCTAAAATGTTTCAATGATCAAGGACAAGGATGTGCCCTCTGCTTTCATTTCAGTAAGAGAAAGAAGGTCCACTTATTCTTTATAACATGCAAGCAACAGACTGAAAAATCACTTGACTGCTTGTTGCAGACTAAGTCAAGCCCATCCTTCACTTTCAATGGCTTTCCAATGGCTACACACAGGAGTCCATACCCTGTAACTTAAATAATAAAGATTTGAAAAATCAAGGATTTAGCTATGCCCCCACTGGGCTAGCCTGTTAGATGTCCCAAAATTCAACTTCTTTATTCCTAAATTCTTATTCTTGTGCTGAATGTTCCACCAATGATACATTTCTCCCTTCCCTTTTCTATCACACAATTTTTAATGCCCCAAGTCAGAGTTTCATCTCTTCTATAAAAATTCTAACCCACAACAACCTCCTTAAAATAACTGCTATATATGTGTTTTTGTACCACACAATTGGTGCTTTAATATATATGTACCTTTCTCTTTAATCAGATTACAAATTTCTTTTCTTTTTTTTTTCTTTTTTTTTTTTTTTTTTAAGACAGTCTCACTTTGTCACCCTTGGTAGAGTGCCATGGCATCACAGCTCACAGCAACCTCAAACTCTTGGGCATAATGATTCTCTTGCCTCAGCCTCACAAGTAGCTGGGACTACAGGTGCCCACCACAATGCCAGGCTATTTTTTTGTTGTAGTTGTCATTGTTGCTTAGCAGGCTTTGGCCGGTTTCAAACCCGCCAGCCTAGGTGTATATGGCTGGCACCCTAACCATTGAGCTGTGGGTGCTGAGCCTAGATTACAAATTTCTTAAGGTCAGAAGCTGTATCTTAGAATTTTATTTTCCAAATGCTTGATACAATAAGCACTCAATTAATATTATTGAATGAACTGATATGGCAGAAACTTGGGATGCTGGGAATGCGAAAGACACCAGCAGACAGAATTACAGAATAAGACAAAAATAAGAGAAAAGGTCATAATCCATGAGATAATACTCTTTGAAAGAAAAGATGGAGGAACAAATTAGCCAAACATCTCAGAGAGCTAAAAGAACTCTTTCTAAAATTGATGCAAAGCACAGAGACTCCACAGCACAATTCAATGAAAAATATCACCAGACTGGCAGAGGTATTTATGATTTGGTATAAAAATTGATACTAAGGACGAGGTATGGTGGCTCATACCTATAATCTCAGCACTTTGGGAGGCTGAGGTAGGAGTATCACTTGAGGCCAGGAGTTCAAGACCAGCTTGGGCAAGATCATAATACCCATCTCTACAAAAAATAAATAAACTAGCCCAGTGTGGTGACATACACCTCTAGTCGCAGCCACTAGGGAAACTGAGGCAAGAGGATAACTTGAGCCCAGGAGTTGGAGGTTGCAGTAAGCTATGATCATGCCACTGCACTCCAGCATGGATGACAGAGTGAGACTGCGTTTCTACGGAAAATAAGATAAAATAAAGGAAATTAATTTTTTTTTAAACTCTGACACTAGTGTTGACTTAGAATAAGTCATTTAACTATATTTGTCAATTCATTTTTTTTTTTAACTTAGGATACTAAACTTGATGGCTTGATTATCTGTAAATTTCCCTTTGGTTCAGATAATCTAAGAATCTTTTTTGAGACAGTCTTGCTCTGTTGCCTGGGATAGAGTGCCATGGCCACAGCCTAGCTCACGGTAGCATCTAACTCCTGGGATCAAGCCATCCTTCTGCCTCAGCTTCCTGAGTAGCTCAGACTACAGGCATTTGCCCCCATGCCTGGTTAATTTTTCTAATTTTAGTAGAGACAGGGTCTTGCTTTGCTCAGGCTTGTCTCAAGCTCGTGACCTCAAGCCATCCTCCTGCCTCAGCCTCCCAGAGTGCTAGCAATCTAGGATTCTAGAGTTTTCATTCATTCTGAGGGACTACTCATTTCATTTCTTCTGGGGAAGAAGGGACTGGAAAGGACTAAGAGCTATGACAAACAGAATGCAGGAAGCTTCAGGAAGCAAAACGAAAGGCTGGATTAAATAAACAACATAAAATAGATGAAATATCTATGAAAATACTGAAACTTCAGAAGAACATTTCTTTAATATTTGCTCTGCTTATGTGATCATGCTAAGCAAGCAAAATTCCTATTTTGAGAGGTCAGAAAACTTGAAATGAGCCTGAGCTGAAGATAGAAACGAGAGACAGAGGCAACACCTTCCAAAGACTTGCTTTAGTTTAATGATGGAAAATTAACTGATGGATTTTAGAGGAAGGGAAAAACATTAATGACCATTTTGAAGGAAAGGCAATATGTCAATGTAAGAATACCACTGGCATCTTATTTAAAATAATCATATATGTTCAAAGATTTGGATTAATATAAACAAAAAGATCAATTTGAAAAGCACAGAGATGCTTGGCAGTAAATCTAGAAAAGACAGAATATCAAATGTCATATAACTTCTCTCTTTTCTCAGCCTCCTCTCCACATCAGTGCTAATCACTTAGCACTCCCTCAGGCACCCAGTATTCTCTTTTGTATCTGAGAATCTTTGTCACAGCCAAAATCCATTGATCTTAATAAACTCATCCTAAGGCTACAATCTTGGGAGACCCCTCCCAGAATATACTTGTCTTAAAACAAGGCCATGAAAGAGGGCAAACGCTTAGACAAAAGAAAGACTGGTCGGATTATAGGTATTGGCAGGAAAACTAACCATAACTGAAAGACTCAGTCTCTCCAAACCTTTTCAGATCATCACATTTGACCCAGCTGGCTACTAAATCTAGAAAAGAATGTTCAGTTTTTAATTAAGGAAATTAAGAATTTAAATCAATCTATAGGCAGAAACCTAAGCACCAAATTCTATATTTGAATGTTCCTATCTTCGGAGAGACACCTCAAAGTCCAAATGCAAAACTAAAATTAAAAATGAAAAATCCTGCAGAAAGAGTTTGAGAGTCTTCTCAAACTTCCCACTCAGAAGAACACAAATGAGTTTTATCGAATTAGCTAATTATCCTTTTGAAAGTACAAAAATATAAAACTGTTGGCTTTAAAGGGCAAGAGACAAGCAAGCCTTGTTCAGGGATCAATGAGATTTGAAAAAAGCAGATGTGCATTAGAAAACTTGCAAAACGTGGGTGGGTCAGAGGGTGAAAATGGGTGACCTTGGGCCCACATTCCACTTGCTAAATGCTTCTGTTTTGTCCAACACTGGATTTAAAAAAAAAATTCAAAGTTGCATAGAATTAAAATTGGGCAGATTTTTATACAAAAATTTAAGTTTGTTTTTTTCTGAAAATTTCAAAGGAACTGACAACCTTGAGTAGCCAATTCCACATGGTTAGAAATGTGTAGAGTGAATAATCTCCTTAAAACACTATGGCTTGACTTTCACCTTGGAACTAATCATACTTTAATGTTTCCAATGTTAAGGAAGGCTCTGCCTTTTTCTAGGGGCAGAAGGGGCTTGAATGCGCTAAAGTATAATAACCTGAAAAGGTTGGGATTAGAAAAACAACACAAAATAAATCAAATACCCATTACCCTATTGAATCTACGAAACAGACTACTCCTTTACTCAGTAGTTTCTCTACTACAGACAAGCTTTGTTTATAAGAAAAACATTACCAATATTAAAACTTTAAAAGTCTAATCTGTTACTTTCAGTTACAGAAAAGAAAGAAGTCATGAACACTTAACTCTTATACTGCATATGCTAAAAAATTTTAAAATGCCTCTTGTTTTTGAAATGAGGGAGAGCTATAATTCCATTTATTAAATCAGCTCTTAAAAATACTTTCTTACTGAAACTTGGTCCTAAACCTAGGTTCACAGGATAGGATAAAGGTTTAAAGAAAGCTTATTTAACCTACATTAAATCTTGATAATGCATTAATGTGTCTTTTAAAGGGATAATTTTAATTCCCCAATCTTCAACCATAAAGACTATATAGTGCTAATCTGCCTTGCCCTTTCAATTAAACTTGTTAAGGGCGTTCTATTTAGTCAGCACCCTGAATGGGCCATTAAAATTCTTGTTCGGTAAGAGTTGTGTTCAGTGCTCTGTTGTTTTAAATTCCATTAAATCCAAATGGTCTTTATCGCCCCATGACCACTGTGACTTCAATCAGCCAATTTAATTACCTTACAAAATTGTCAGCAGAAGCAGCAAAGAAAAACAGGAAGCCCTATGACGTTATCAGATTGAAATCTTCCTCTTTGGTGTTTAATGGAGACTAGTCAATAAAGATGAGGTGCACCTACTTCCTTCCCTTTTAGAGGCTTCTGACCTCACCTTTCATGCTAAGATTTGGGGTTTACGATTCATTTCAAGCATGTCTAAGTCTTTGATAACTGGAATACAAATTGAAAGCCTGTAAAAGATAAATCTTCACCACCCAAATGAAAAACAATCAACACTTAGATTTCAATATATCATACCAACTTACTGAGGAAAACGTAGGAACTTCTGCAAGCCCTAATTATTATGCATACAATAGACTAATGATTTTATTACGATTCATTTGAAAGACATAAACTACTTTCTACTCCGATGGTTAAAAATGGGCATTGACAGTTTCCTGTGAATAAATTGGGGTTACTATAACACAGTAAAATCCTAAGAACTGAAGGAGGAAGTGAAGCAATTTCCCCCCCTTGAATGTTAAATTCTTACCACACAAGAGCAAAGCATTTTATCAAAAATTATGATAATTAAATGGCACAAGAGATCGTGTCATCATTATCATGAACAACACTTTATGTAATGGTGAGCAAACTTGAAAAGGCTCTGCTAATCAATAACACACCCCCCTTTGATCTGTGACATTTCCCTCCCTATGTGTGAGAGCAAATCACATTAACTTCCCTGTGCTGAGTAAATGTTGAAACAGTGTCAATTGAGATTTCAGGGAATGAACATACTGCAATGATCACTTGCAAAAAAGCAAAACTCTGAAGAAACGTCACCTGACATATAAAGCCATGTTCACTTCCGAAAGCCAACCTCACAAAGCCAGAAAATGTGTAGAGTTTCACGTGCCTGGTGGAGAAAGAGTGCTATTTCTAGAGCAAGAAAAGATCATTTTTCAAAGTCATTTTCTGAAATGACTGTGCCTCAGTTGATGGATCACATCAAGTTATTCTTTGAAGATTTAAGAATAAGTGAGAACTTTATGTGAAAAAACTGTTGTTGGTGGTTTTTTTGCTTTTATTTTTTGTTAAGTGAGGCCATTGTGTTGACGGTTCTTGGAAAGAGTTCCTTCCCTGGCGTTCAGAGCTCAGCAGAGCAGGTGCTCGACTTTATCTGTCGCAGATAGTAGCCGCTGTTACTCCCCCAACCGCCCCCTCAGAGTCAGGTTTCCAGCTTCCAGATGTAAGGCCACTCCTCCCTCCCGCCCACCTCACCTCCCACAGGAAGAAAAATCACTTTCAAAGAATTGGTAGAGAGTGGCGGCTTATAACCGCGGTCCATTCCCTCACACTAGAGGTGGCGATACACCTGCTACTAATTAATGCATCTGTGAGCACAAGGGACGCCCAGCAAGACCGCGATTACCACAGGAACCCTTCTGTTCTCGCTCACGTTGTAGGTTTTCCCTTGAGGGTCGACCCTGAGCTGCTGCCCCCACCTTCCGCGAGTGTACAGGGAGGTGGCTGCTCGCTGTGTCCCGGCCGGGTGGCCAAGGTGCAGTGCCACAGCCGGATGGCCAAGGTGCAGTGCCACGGACTAGTGACCCACGGACGGGTGGCCCACGTGCTGTGCCACGGACGGGTGGCCACGGGCAGTGCCACGGAGATGGAGCGCGTCCCAGAGGGAAGACTTAGGACTGGGAAACCTTTCAAAAAGCCGCTCTACCGGATTGCTTAAGAGAAACGTTAGATAGAAACATCAGAGAGGAAGACCTGATCTACACTAAATGCACAAATCTCGGGGCAGGGACAGGGGGACACGACCTCGGAGAAGATGCCCGGGAGTTTTAAGAAAGTTTGAGTTGATGTCTTTGCTCCTGGTGTCCTAAATGCCAATTCCGATAACGACTTTGAATGACATCCTGACCTCGGCAATTGGAAACAAGTAGTGGCTTAGGGAGTGATTTCTGAAAGAAGATGTTTAAACGTCTCCAGACGGAGAGTGGGAGATGACCCACCAGACTCGCGGGGGGAGACGTGGGACGAGGCAGGGGGCGGCACACTGCCGGAGCCGGCTCCTAAGCTTCCCTACGGAGCAAGGGTCAGAACACGCCCAGGAGAGAGGGACTGGCTGCGTAATAAGAGAATGTCCAAGTACCCCGCCACCACGTGGGGCTGGGAGTCCGCTGAACGCGCCGCACCCCGCCAAGGCCCTCGCCCACCCCAGCCACCTGCAGGCCCCGACGCAGCCGCGGGTAAACAAAGGTGTCTCGTACACACGGCGTGGTAAGCGCTGGGATAATCGGGGATGCGCGGTGCCCAAAGCGCCAGAGCCCAGGAGAGGCCTGCCTGGGGGGAGCCTCGCTGGCTCTGCGCCCAGAAAGCCGGCTGGAGAACTTCTGACTGGACCTGGGGCGGAGGAACTGACTATTTAACATGCACTTTGCACCCAGAAAGCAAGCCCGCTGGGCAACACATGATGATCTAGGCTCTAAAGCCAGGAAACCACCACGACCCACAGCGAGGGCGCTCGCCTGCTGGTCTGCCTGGAGCTGACCCTTAGCTGACCAGCAGGTCGCTTACCCCACCGCCCTAGGCTGTCATAAAGCCTCGGGATAGTGCCCTGGGTTCGGTGCTACGCACACCTATCCTTGGAGACGTTTGCTGAGCGGCTGCAGGGGTTAGAGGAGAGGGGAGCAGGACAGACGCGCCCCTGGGAGCAGCTGCCAAGTTTTCTTGTGCATTAGAGGGGAATCACTGTGCTGAAGTCTGAGACTTGCTTTGAGAAAGCGCTTTGCCCGCTCGCGCGCGTATGTGTGTGCACCAAAGAGGGGTAGGAATCTGGGGGCGGGGAGTTGTCAGTTCACCAGACCCGCGGGGGAAACGTGAGACAAGGCAGGGAGCGGCACTCTAAACCAGGGTGGACCCCTAGCTTCACTGCTGGTGATAACAGATGCAGGGTCGACTCACAATCCTAGTGGGAGCAAGAAGAGGACCGCACAGAGCTTCCCCTGGCGGGGAAGGGGGCTGGGTGGCCGCCAGGCCGACCGGCTAAGCGGTTGCCATAGCGCTGCGGCGGAGGCGCCAAGCGGCTGGAGGCACCCAGCCTCTCTCGGCTGGGGGCTGGGAGGGGCACTAGATGCTGTCTCAGCTGCAGAGGCGGCGGGTCCCTCCAGCACTTCCAACTCCTTCCCTTCCAAGGCACAGGGCCAGGGATGAGACACTAGATCCACTTTAGAGCCAAAGCTGAAAATAACCATTCTCAGGAGTGGCTCAACCAGCCATCCAATCTACTCAGAACATGTTTACCCCAGAAGAAAATAAAACTCCCACCATCGCATCAAAATAGTCCCAAGAGGGAAAGGTTCCAATGATTACCATGTACACAGTCCTTTTCCACAACTCAGGTCAGAAATCAGAGAAAATGGATCTCCAAGTGAAAATGTTTGAAGTCAATGTTTAATAGAAAATAACAGGTTGTCTAGAAACTAGGCTGTTGGTTTAGGCTATCAGGGACTGGTGTGAAGACATCTGCCTAGTACCCTATTTCTTAAGGACATTCTTAGTGAACGTTGGCCTAAGAAAATATATTTGTGTGTGGGTGTGTGTGTATGTGTGTGTGTGTGAGAGAGAGAGAGAGAGAGAGATATCTTTTGGAAAGCTGCTACACATTCTGCTACAGTCGCCAAGATTTTTAATATGAAGATATGAAATGATCAGCGATTGCAACAATCTAATGATTCAGCAAATATTGTGCTGCAAGACCACTGCAACAGTAATTAAATCTTTAGAATATTGGTGGGAGTTTTCCAGAGTCAGGTTTTCTTTTTTTCCCACCTAATCCTCATACTCACTTACTAATGCACACTCATTCACAGACATTAGAATTCCCCATAGTAGGTTGTAATACTCAAAATACTGGGCAAAACAACCATAGTGTAGCATTTATCATCCTTGAAGCAAAACTGTTAACACACACGATGTCCAGTGGTTATAGAGACCCTGCTTAATCCTGTCCAAGGAAAGGTGCATTCCTGTGGATGCTTGTTGCTAAGAGCAACGTGCTTAAGTACCATCTAAAGGCACAAGAAAGCAGGAAAACTACTATAGTAGGAATCCAACTATAACCCATTGTCTCTTTTGTCATTACCAGCCTTTTTGACTCCAGGTGTCTATGTGTGTATGAGAGAGGGGTGGGCTTCCCTTTTCAAATATATGTGAAAGCATTCACTTTGATTCTATAAAGCCCAGGACAGATGGTGAATTTTCTCATATGGGAGAGAAAAAACAGGGGAAAACAGAAAGACATAAGATGCTATTGCCATAATACAAAATGCAAGCACTCACTCTTTGATTTAATTTCGACCAGTGGCAATGTATCTGTTGTTATCTCAAAGATACACACTTGGGATTACATGGTTTCTTGCACTCTGGTCTGAATCTACTTGAACTTTCAAAGTGCCTACAGTGCCAGAGTTTACCCAATTGGCTTTCCCCTCTCCCTTACCTACGTAGGAAACTTTCTTTGCCTAGTTCTTCACCTACTAAAACTCCACTGGCCATCAGAGCAGCTGAGTGTTGCCCAGGCTTCATTTTTGTTCCCCAAACAAACCCTCTGACTAGGGTTTCCAATGGAATCCCACGTTTACATTTTCCTTCAATCTCCTGATTCTCAGGAAAGCAATAAACTCCCATAACTGTAACTACCTGGGGTCTTTTATCTTGCCAGAATGAAACAAAGATTCAGACTTAAGACCCTCATACAAAACTACCCACTCTCCCACCCCACCCCCATTGCTGCCGTCCATCATTTATTAGTCCATAACGCACAGAAAGCTGGGAGAGAAAGGACTCGGCCAGTTAAAAACAAAAACCAACCAAACAATAAAGCCTTTCTTACTATGAGGCTATTTCCTTCTGGCTGAGCAACAGCCTCTCTGTGTTAAGCACAGCCCTGAATCTTAGAACACTATTTTTTAAAACCCTGCATCCCAGTAAGGGGACCAGGAACTGGAAAAATGGTAAAAATTAACCAAAGGGAAAAGGTTCTCTGGCAAAAGGTATCAAAAGGGTTAGTGCGTTTCATATGCGCATGAAGATCTTCTCTGGTCCTGGGCAATAGCTGACAGGCGGCGCAACTCGCCAAAGAGTTACCAAATATTAACTTGACCCCGCAAACTGAGAGGTGTGTGGCTTCGGCGCGCGCTTTCTGGCGCGGACCGCGCACCCGTCCAAGCCCAAAAGGTTGGGGGCACAGGCTGGCCGAGCCCCCAGCGCTGTCAGCATCTGTGTGGCAGGCTACAGCAGGACGGTAATGTAGCGACCACTAACCGGCACTGGCACTCCCTTCGCCCTCCCCCGGCTAAAAATATGAAAGGAAAATAAATGAAAGCACAGGCGTTTCTTTAACTCCCGGGAGGAGACGGCGCAGGGAGCAGGTCTGGACTCCCGAGCCGCACGCCGGGCGGAGCGAACTTGCCTGTTTACAGCCGGCAGCGGGGAGGGATGGGGATCTTACCGAATCTCAGAACATGCGTGGTTCCTTGAGAATATCCAATCCACAGTAAACAGAGCAGGAGTTTGAAGGTGCGCCTGAAGACTGGATGACTTAGAATCGGGGGAATAATCTTCATGGTGTTTCTGTGCCCACACGCGCGGCACCACTTCCCCGATCTAGCGTGAGGCTCCCGGCTCGGGCAGAAAGGAGGATGCGTCGAGTGGCGGCCGCAGACACGATCACGGCATGGTCACCGAGAGAGCAAGGAGTCTCCACTTCCCAGACCCATTAGCAACCGCTGCATGTTCTCCACTCACTGCGCCAGGGAGCAACCTTCCTCTGCAAGGGATGGCGGGACGTCCATGTTAGTCGGAGAGCATCCGGGAGAGAGCCGGCACGCACACCCACCACGTCCGGCCCGCCAGCCTGGGGAGCAAAGGGGAGCGCGATCAGTAAGAGGCCCGGCCTCGGAACGCAGGGAGGGGTCGGCTGCAAGCCACAGTCCCCGCACAAAAGACGCTTTGCTCGCGGAGGATTTGCCAGGCCTCACTCCACTGCACTGCTGCACAGCTCCTGACGTGAAGCCAAGATTAAGTGAGAAAAATTGAGATAGCTGCTCGCCTCTCAAGGCTTCCTGCCAGCGAGCTTCCCCATATCTATTATGCAACTGATCTGAGAGCCCGCCTTGAGCTTCAAGAAAGAAGTCAGATTTATTTACGTGGAGAAAAATTGCTTTTATTTCAGTAAGAGTGTTTGCAAAGAGAATGACCGGTGTATGTGTGCAGGCTTCTTAGAATCAACTGATGAATTTGAATAAATGACTAGCTAAATCAAAGTCACTTTACCTGGCAATTGTATAAAAAAAGAGAGACAGGAAAAAAGGAAGTGATTTAAGAGGGAGGAATTTACTGCAAATCTAACTTTATGGTTAAGTTAAAAGAGAATCTCATTTACACTTTTAAAATTTTTGTCCAGAAATTATATATAGATTGGAATGCAAATGGAGAGGTAAAACTAGTCTTTAAAGTCTTGAGTAGGTTATTCCTGGTTGCTACTTAGGAGAAATTTCTTCAAGTAGACTTTTAGGAGAGATATTACATTAAAATGAAAGAATCATTTTCCCACCCTTTTTTAGCATATCTATAATAATTGTGCATATATAAAAGGTAATAATGTTTGAATTGGTGCCACAAACTTCTAAGGCTTCAATAATTTATTCCCCAAATTACTTCTCATATTGGTTCATTGAACTTTTTTTTTAAGAGGTAGAATATAGGATCATAGCTTGAACAACACTGAATGTCATAGCTTTGTCTAAAAAGGTCTTATCATTTTCCAGTTTTCTAGTAGAAATATTTAGAGATACCAGGTAGTGACTCTCTTGGTTTTACAAGCAAGAGCTTATTCAAGATTTTCCTGAATAAATAGAAATAGATTTTCTTTTAACATAAAACATATCTGATTGTCAAAATAGGTAATATGGCATCCACACATCAAAGATTTTCAAAGGCTAATGTTTTATACTAAGTGAAACTAACATGGATAACAGATATGTCACTGTTAATATTTATAAATGATTAATCAGCACAATAAGCAAACTGTTGTATCTATGTCATATAATTAATCTCCTTTTCATAACCAACTAACAGGGCATAGGTTAAGCTTTATGAAAAAATATAAGATCATATCCTATTTGAAGACTATTTAATTTTTGTAATAAGGAAAGAAGTACTATTTAAGTCTTACTATGTTTTCTCCAAACAGCAAGAAAACAATGAACATTTTTATTTCATCATTGTGGTCTTTTTCAGTCTATATATTTCTTAAGATATTACAAAATGCTGATTTGAAAAGAAATCAGCAAAGGCACTAAGTGGCACTGATTTTTTTTTTTTTTTAATGGAGGCATAACTGCAGTGTCAAAACTAAGTATCATGAATGGTTAGTTCTGCAGTCTAGCAGCCAATTCAATCAAATAATTCGACTATTGAGCACTTTAAAAGGAACACCTAGTGCTAAAACCAAGGGTATCTAGCGACTCCTTCAGTCCATGTTTAAAATATCCCTTATAAAATATATACAGCCCAACGTGTTCTGTCTTGTATTTGCTGTCTCATTTATTCCATTCTATTTGTTCATTTTCCTTTCAATCCTAGTACAGATAAAAATGACTTCTAGGGCAACAGTAATTCTTCATATTTTCATGTGTCAATATAACTGATATCTGCTACCTGAAAATAACATGTTCTCTTTTGACTAAATCAAAATACTGCAATAATGGAACCCAAGAAAACAAAATGTATCATATCTCCTTGTTCATGTATTCTGTTAACAAAATGACATTTGACACTACATTTGTAACTTGCCTACTTAAAACTAGCATTCAAAACTATTTCGTTGTTGTGGGGTTATTTATTTGATGTCTGGTGAGAAGAGTGAACCATCAAGCTTCCAGATTCATAAAGTTCTTAAACAATAAATTAAACAGTAAAATGTCTAGCATAATTTTTTCTTACTATTAATTGGTACCCAACGTACTAATTTTGCACATATGCTACATGAGATTCATTTACATCCATCAATAAGTTGAAGGCTTCTACACAACATTCAGCAACTCCACCTGTCCAATTAAACTTCTGCAAGACTGAAGACAACCTTTCTTCAGGACCGCGGACAGCGCTCCAGGCTTTGATTTATTCTGGAGGAGTACATGGAAAGTAGTACAATGCATGGATAATGTGTCATTGGAGTGACAATGTGCATATTCCTACCACACAGAGTCAGAGCATTTGACTTACTGCATTGTTCACACTGTCAAGAGAACTATTTTATCAACGGTATTGTGTGTATTTTTCAGTGCCACTAGCCGGGGTTGCTTACCATACTCAGGGAGTACTAATCATCATTCCTTTCCAGGGCATACTACTAAAAGCCACTTACATTAACTGTGTTTCCTCATGAGCACTAAATTACTTGTTTCTCAATACCAGAAAAATAGACCACAATATGAATAACATGCTGTCAATTCAGTGGCTAAAGACATTTTTAAAATGTACAATAAGTTATCACTTTCAATTCTCCACCTCCAGATTTCCATCTGTTACAAGGGTAATTAGATTAATTTTCTTTTTATCTTTTTTTTCTCATTAAACTTCACTCATTCCCCAGAACAAGAAAAAAATAAATAAAAGAAACATTAAATTGGCCTCCCAACCTCCCTAATACTACAACAAAATGATTTGGTGGTGTAAGAGTGGCCTTATTTTATAGAAATTTTCAAGTTATTACAAGTTTCTCTCCAATACCAATATCATCCATGATAGTTTTGAGGCTATATGAAGGATTAATAAAGTCATTATATAGTATTTAACTGACTAGATTTAATCTCTTTATAAAATTGTGGCAGCTCTGTAATTTGCTCCTTTCTCAAAGGAAAAATAAATACCACTATTGGGTGTCAGGTGGTCATCTATATCTAGTAATAGTGAGATTTATATACTTCATTCTATGGTCTCATTAGCTTTCTTCTCATTTTAACCATATGGCAACCTTTATTTCTAGGAGCCAAAGCTCTGTAGGTTCCAAGGTCAAAGCAGAGATGAGGAACTACAAGTACACACACATGCACACACAGAGAGCTGTGTTTAAAAGTAATCCCCCCAAATCAAAATACCACAGAAGGCTGACATGAAGAAATATCAAGCCTATGATAAATTAACAAAGAAGAAAATAAGTATCATGCTCATGCTAAGCTTATTCCAATAGCAAGAACAAGAAAAAAGACGTTAGCTTCATCTTTCACTGCACTTTTATATTTGCAGACACTAATGACCTCTTATTCTTGGGCAGTATTACTTGAGAAGCAATTTTAGTTTTCTATTCTCCCAGTGAAAATGAATCTTATTCTGGTTAGCTGCCACCTGCTGGGGCATGAATAAATGTGTAATAGTCCTTATAGCACAGCATTTAAAAAGACAATGCCTTTTGCTAGAAACAGCAAATATATATCCCAGAACAACCTGAATTTCAAAGGTATTTCAAAGATTCTTCCATGCCATATCTATATTTAAATTTTTCATGTAGAATTCTTGGTTAAGGATTCCACTGGATTTGTCACAGAAGTCCTGCTGTTAGGTGACATTTGAGAAACCTCAGCTTATAGTAACACCTAACCTATTCTTCTATGCAAGGGCCTGTTGTATTGCAGCTTAGCTAAAATAAACAGCCTGGTCATTCTTAGCATTAAAAGTTCTGGAGAATGAAGTCAGGACCGAGATGAGTTGAAACCACACTGTTGCATACTTTCCACTCACTCTTCCCTAACTATGAATGCTGTGCTATTTATCCCTTGTGATACTGAACACATTATCAGCTGTTCCACCAACACTCTGCTGCATTGATGATTAAAGACATTTAGAGTTTTAATTAATTTTCAGATGCCGAAAAGAAATGTATCTTAATTAAGAAATTGAAGTGGAATAGATGTACATGTCCTGGAACCTTTCCCCCCTAAATTTCACTCTGCTGCAATCGTCAATGATTAAATAGAAAACAAAGGTGAGAGTTCTAGGTATCACTCATTTTTCTATCACCTTCCTGCTGTGCACTTCAATTTTTTTTTCCTTTAACTCAAAAGTTTCTAAGACCACTGGGAGGAAGTTGATAAGCTTCCTTGGTGGTTACAGGAATAGTGTACATAAAAACTTACAAAGTAATGAACTAAGACAAAAAGAGACTGAAATACAATTGCATATCTTCCAGAAACCCAACCACAACTTATTAAGATTCAAATGAATCAGTCATCTCTTGTAAAATGAAGATAATCATCAATTCATAAGATAATCTCTGAAGACAGAATACTTACAGTGTGGAGATGAAGAAATGATGGAAGATAATCTGCATTATCAAAAGGAGCAGTGGTAAGTATTCTAATATTCCCTGTTCCCTAAATTGGAAATCATTGACTAAGGAGGTTCAGCTCGGTAGTGTTGCTTGGTCAAGAAACCCCATCTCTTTAAAGGTAAAAATACCAGGAGATGTGTTTTCTTAAAAGTTCTTGACGTTGGTTTATTATGATCAACCCCAGTGACTCTGCACTCTCCTTACACTAATGGGACGCCCTCCAAGTTTTTTTTTAAAGCTCTTGATACTAGCGCGTGTTAAAACAAATGTCTGTACTTCTCAGCACAGAACTAAGGAGCAGGGCTTATGGAAGCAGGGTGGACAGAAGGAAAGATAGGGACTTCGTCAGACCCGCAGGCAGACACACAGCTTCTTTCCATCTGTCTCCATTCTCTTCGCCTCGCCTGAGTCCCTGTAGCTGAGGCCACTTCCTGGCACGTCCGTCCACTTATTAAATCATTTTTTGTGAAGAACACGAGCGCCCGCAGCCCACAGAGCCACTTGCATCCTTGACGGGAATTGGCTGAGAGGAGCGGGACGAAGACACTGGCGGTGAATCTGCCCAGCCGGTAACCCGAGCGCGCTCAGCTCCGCCGCGCTGCCCTTCGCCTTCCTCCTTCTTTCCAGGCGGAAAATGCCCCTCGCCCACCCGCAGTCCCTCCCGTCCTCGCGAAAACAAACACCTCGGGAAGGAGCCGGGAGTGGAGCCCACCACCGGGAGTCCTTACCTGGCGCTGAGGGTGAGGTGGGCGGGGAGGGGTGGGTGGTCTTCGGGGAGGAGCAGCCGGAGGAGGTCGGGCGGAAAGTCCCCGCTCCCACACCGAGCAGCGCAGCCGCCGGCGCAGAGCGCGAGTGACGGCGGCGGCGGCGAAGACGGTGACCGCGGAGCAGCAGCGGCGGCTGCGGAGACAGACACGCCTCCTGGCGGGGGTTCCGCGCCTCTTCCTTTAAAGGCGCCGCGCTCCTTTCCCGCGGTCCCTGGCTGCCGTGGCCATCCAGGCGCAGCTCCTGCCCCTGGACCTCAAGAACGGGAATGAGACAATTGCGGGTGTCCCCAGACTTGTACTTATGAACCCTCCCGGCTGGGATTTCGCCTCCTGTGTGCACACCTACCTCCGGGGACGGAGGATCGATCGGAGGAGATCGGAGGAGTGAGTGATGCAAAGAGCTAAGGAATTAGTCTGGTCTTGGATGGTGACAACACGTATAAGGAACCCAAGCACGTTTGGTTCAGGGTGTTAACTTTTGTACCTCTCCGAAACTACAGCAAGGAAGCTTCTCCTCTGCCAGGGTTTAGGGAGCAACTGGTAGCAACCCTCTTAGGCTAACTACTTTTGAGGTCTGTGGGGAAAGATCTTAATCTGCACCCCTCCCATCCCTGTCCCCACTGAAGGGCGCAAATGTGCAGGGTCCTCCCTTGCAGGGAGTCAGCGCCCTGCTCCCTGCATCTGTTGCTGAGAACCAGAGCGTGGAGAGGGATTTTTCCTGAGTATCAGAGAATTGGCGGGCTGTCTCTGTGCATGTCCCCCGCACCTTAATAGCAGACTCCTCATCCCAAGTCCCTGAGCTCTCAACCCATGCACATTGCCCCCAAAAGTCAGATTTGAGATCTGCTAGGTGCTGAACCTGAGGTCACAGACTCAAATGTTGAAGAACAGAGCTCAGAGAGCAGCCCTGAGTCAGTGGTGATCACCAGTCTGAATTCTCAAGAGGACTTTTTACAAGGCTGGGGATGGCAGTCCCCAGTCTTCCCGCAGCTTAGCTTCCTAGGAGAGGCTGGAGGCGAGGAGTGCGCCAGGCTCTCTCCGCTTCTCTGTGGAAGCCATTAGCTTCTGCAAACAACCCCAATTTCTGCTCCTTTGGGTGAGAAAAGTCAACATCTATTCAATACCGTCTCTATTTTATCTTCAGCTCTGCAATATTAACTGGAGCAGAGACGTAGCAGTTTCCCCCAGAGGAAGTTGGCGAATTACGATTCGCTGGGAGATTTAAGTCAGGCTGAGCGGGAACAGCCCAGGCGCGCTGGGCTCGGGAACAATTTTCAAACTGGCTGTGTAAGGAAGGACCCCGGCTCAGCCTCCGCAGATCCCAATCCCTAGCGGCTGTCCAATCTTTCGTTCGCGAAGCCCTTGACTAGAGAGTCTTTGAGTACCAAGGGACTAGTTGTCTGGGCTGCACAAGAGCATTTGTCCTTTTGCTGCCCCCTTGCCTGCAGCCCTTGTGGAGTTAAGCCCAAGCCCGACCCTGGCGCAGCAGAGCTACCCTCGCCCACACCCTGGGCTAGCGCGGGCTCAGATCAGCTCCGACAGACACGGAGATTCAGTTCTGCCAAAACCAATGGTCTCTATCCCCTCGGCAGTACCCCGACTCTCAGCGCCCCCCAACATGCCTGCGACGCCCTCCCAGGTGGGGGGAGACTCTGGACTGAGGTTAAAGACAGATGAGTTAGTGGCACTGGAGTCCGTTAGTCATTTAAAGATCGCGGGGGTGGCTGGGAGGCTGTCGTCATGAAGTAAACAGCAGCCTTGTTGTACCCAGTAAATGAATAGTCAATCAGTCCATTGTGCGCCCTGGAGCGGGCAGCGCAGACGCGTGACCGGCTCTGGGCGCCTGGGCTCCAGCTGCTGTGACCTGCAGCCTAATGGACCCTCGAGGCACAGCGGAGTTGAGGCCAGCTCGGAAAAAAATGGCCCATTCAGTCCCATTCCCCCACGGGGAGTAATGAAGACAGCTTGTTTACTGGCCAAAGGCACTCTTGTCATCCTTACACCCACCCACTTCCAGGGAGAAAGGAGCAAAACACCGGACTCAGTAGATTCCAGTGGAAATCCCCGTGAGGGCATTCAGCCCTGTTTGTAGTGACTCAAGAGTGTCGGATAAAGAGTGTGTCTAATCTGACTTAAGTATTTAACATGGGGTCTGGCATGCAGTGGGCCATGAATGAAAGAGGCATTACTGGGATAGACCTTTCACACTGTTGTCCCCAGGACATTTGGGGAAGGAGAAGCTTACCAACAACTCGCTGTTGCTGCTACATGACATTTTATTATACCCTAGTCATGAATTTATTTTCCAGAGCAAATAGGACACACTTACAAGGAGAGAAATAACAAGCCTCAAAAAGGGCAGGAGATAGGTTGATGGGGAGAGAGAGAGCTTGAAGAAGAGCAGAACAAATCACAATTATGCATGTGGTGACAAATTCATTTCCTCAATTGCAAAATGCTGTCTAGATCCTAATGAGAAAAGTAGACAAGCAAGGTAGTATTAGACTGTACACATCCATTTAACCTTTCAAAAACAATTCTCCGATGCTGTAGAGAGAAATTTTTATAATTATTTCAAGACTTATAACATTAAATATTTAAGAAACCAGATCCCAAGTCATTCCTAGGCATCCAGGAAGCTTTTTCCTTTCCATTCTCATTGACCCTTAAGACCTAATCTTCTAAAGGGCACAGAAAGAAGTAAAAATTGCTGGAAATCAAGAAGGGAGTTGGGGGGGGGGAGTAAAAACCTACCTAACAGGTACAATGAACACTGCTCTGGTGATGGGCACACTCAGAGCCCTGACTGAAGCATTATAAAAGTGATCCACATACTGAAAACATTTGGACCCCCTTAATATTTTGAAATAAAATAAAAATTAAGAAAGAATTTATCTTCCATATTTGAAAAGTTACCTAAGTCCCTTAGCTAGAGTCGGATGCAGGGGTTAGAGATAAGGTCTTGCTCTTTTGCTCACATGTGGCTCCCACCCTTCCTTACCTCTCAAAGTGCTCTTAGAACATTAGCAGTTTTCATATTCTGACCTCTGAAGACCCATCAGGGACAGTCTGAATTTTCAAGCATACTAGCAGAGTTTGTTTTGGTTTTGGTTGGTTGAACTGCATGTCCAATTAGAAGACTTATTTTAGATTTTCTCATCCAATGCCTCCATTTCAAAGGTAACCAAAACCAAAGTGAGAGAAAGGTGTGAGTTGCTCAGGATGTAGCAAAACTCAAGACTGCCTTCTAGCCCTACAGCAATATCAGGCTGTTTCTTATCACCTCTTTTCAAAATTTAGACTCATATGAAGTTAGGACTAGAAGAAATCTTAAGTACAGCTACTCCATCTTAGATTCATAGACTTTTTTCTCATCTGGGAAAAAAAAAAAAAGTGCACACGACCTCAACATTTTGCATATAATAATAGGAGAATCATAGATCCCCTGAAGCCCATCATGGGCTGGTGAGGATGCCCTACACCCCAGGCTAAGAACCACCAATCTAGTCCAACAGTGCTATTTTACAGATGAAGAAATCTAGACCAAAAGAGCTTGTTTATAAAAGCCGAGTGGGTTAAGGACAGTTCCAGGACTAGAGACCAGGTGTCCTGATCCCAAGCTGTTCCCATTTTCTCAGGTAATTTTAGGTGCTATTAATTACTCACAAAGGCCAATGGGTTTTATTTTCTCAGAATAATTAGTATCTACGTGTGAATGATGGGTATCTAGTATTCATTTATAAAACCTCTCAATATATTTATTATGTATATACTATCTCTCAGACACTGTTCTAGTGCTAGCAAGGCAACAGTGAACAAACAAAACAAAATACCTGCCTTTGTTGATCCTTCAGTATAGCAGCAGGAAGATAGACAAGGAAGACTATGCAAGCAAATATGTGAGATGTCAGATAACAAGGGATTTCATGGAGAAAAATAATGCAGAAATTAAGCATAAAAGAGCATGTTGAGAGAACAGGGAACAGGGATGGGAACAGGTGTTGTTTAACATACACTGCTCAAGGAAGGTCTTCCTGATTAGTCAACCTTCGAAAATAGTAAAGGGAAGATCATGTATGTATTTGAAAGAAGTTGTTTTCAGGCAGAAGAAATAGGAAATGCAAATGTCCTGAGGTTGAAATAAATACAAAGCCACTGAAGAAGAACAAAGAACTAGATTCCCAGAGTTAATACAGGATGCTGGTGGAAAATCCAGTCTCAGGGGAGAAGAGGGTCATGTGCAGGAGAGTCTAGGGTTTCTCTCTGTAGGCAGCACAGAAAGCATTGAGGTATTTTGAGTAGAGGGGAAGTATGATCTGACATGAAAAGGGCCACTCTGGCTGCTCTATTGACAGAGCCTAGGCTTACTAACAGGGTGCAAGCAAAGCAATGAATGAGGCTACATAATAGTCCAAGTAAGAGCAGATGTGGTGTAGGGTAGTAAAAAGTGTTCAGATTCTAGGTATGCTTTTAAGTAAAGCTGAAGTAATTTTTTGATGGATCAGATGAAGAATGACTGTCAGGTTTTTGGCTTGAGTAATTAAGGAATGGGGTTGTTTTTGAGATGAGATAGATAATAGCAAAAAGGATTTGGAAGATATCAGGTGAATAATGAGTAAGGATTCAGACATATTACCTTTGTTATGAGCATTGGACATCCAGTTAAAGATGCTGAATAGGCAATTGTATAAAATAAGTCTGGGGTTCAGAGAAGAGATATACGTTTATGAGTCACCAGCTCATAGAGCTTTGAGGCAAATGAAATAATCTCAGGGATGCATATAGACGAGCAAGCAGCTGTCATGTTCTCAAGACTGAGCACACAGACGTTCCAAAGTGTATCCATTGAGGGAGGAGAAACCAGAAATAAAGCAGAGAAGTAGCAGCCGCTAACCCAGAAGAGCCAAGCGTTTTCCAGGAGCCAAGTGACCGCAATATTACTCCAAATGAGTAACGGTTCAGCTGTGAGCATTCAGGATTAGATATTTGATGTAGTGATGTAGAAGTCAGTAATGACCTTGAGGAAAGCAGTTTTGGAGTGGTGGTAGAGAGTAAAGCATGCCCATGGTAAGTTTATGAGAGAATAGAAAGACAGGAATAGAAGACAGAGAATAAAGTCATTGCTTTTCAAAGAATTTTGCTATTAAATGTGGACATCAATGGGCTAGTATCTGGATGACAATATGGGAGCAAGGAATTTTATTTGTAAACAGAATATAGTAAGTACAGCCTGTGAGTATTCTGATGGGAGTGACAGTGGGAAAACTGATGTTGAGGAAGAGATGGACAGATGTCTTTGACTAGTCAGGAAAGGATGGGATCTAGTAGAAGGAGAGGGGTAACCCTTGAATAGAAGAAGACTCAATAAATCCCAGTAAAAAGACAGGAAGCACAGAGTATAGATTTCAGTTGGTTTCTAAATATGATGTTGGGGGGTCCACTTTTCCCACACAAGCTCCAAAACCCCATGCCAGGCTGACTTACTCCACAGACACCTTCCTCACTTCTCTCTGGCTCCTGTGATTCTAACTCCCATGCAGATACCTACTTTCATTGGTCTCACCTAATAGATTTCATACTGAATTTTTCAGGAAATAAGGAGAAGTGGAAAAAAATTGCCAAATACAAATCCTCAGGACTATCCCCCATTTACCTTTGCTCTTTTTTCTCTGGAAGGTTAATGCAAAGATTGAGGGAGTAAAAAATTCTGCTATTTATAAAATCTACTCTAGTCATACTTTTGCCTAAAATACCACATGTAATTCCTTGAATAGTCTTATCAAATGCAAACTTACCACTTTAAAGATGAGAAAAGTAAAACAGAGAGAGGTCACGTGACTTGCAGGTGGACACACAGCCAGTGAAGGCAGAACTAGTTTTCAACCCTTGGCAGTTTATTGTTCTTGCTTGTGCATCTGAGGAGGTAGATAGGGAAAAAGTTGTATCTGCCTGAGCTCTCTGTCTCTCATCTCAAAATATTTCAGATGTTTCTAGGATGCAAGGAATAAATCTCAGTAAATTAGCCTGGAAATGTGGAGCTCTGGAGAATATGGAACAACTCAGACTGAGCAGATTTTCTCCCTTAGTAACTCTCTGAGAAAAGGCTTTATCTGGAGCTAGAAATCAGAAGAAGCTGCCTCTCAGAGGGGAAGCCAGCTTAAAAGTAAGTGGAGGTATCTTCCTTTCAGCCTTTATCAGAGTTTGTGTAAAACCCTAGAACTTTAGCTGATCTTCTTGAGTGTTCTCAACAGAGCCTAAAAGATATCCTCTGCCAAGAACACTTTTCACAATAAATGAGAACTGAAGACAAAGCACTTTTGGTGATAATCCTTCCTCCACAAAGAAAATGTCTTCCTAGTTATTCCTTTTATGAGACAACCTATACTTACCAGCAATTAATACCAACCTGTCTATACAACTTCCAGTGTAAATAAACAAAATGGAAACTGAAGATGATCTCTCAGGATGTTGTGTTCAGGAGTTGTTCCAATGATAGTATCAAATTCCATTTGTACATATCTCAGAATTCAAGAAAACTTTGTAAACAGGTTCAGAATGTCAGAGCTTTATATTCATTTTGTATGTATTTAAGGAATACAACATTATGTTCTGATATACGTACAAATAATGAAAAGTTTACCACACCAAAGCTAATTAATATATGCACCACCTTTTTTAAGTAATGAAAACACTTAAGAGATACTCTGAGCAAATTCTGATTAATTCAGTTCACCGTAGAAGTTGTTTCGATACAGAATGAAGACTATCCTCTTAATAAGGCCTCCCTAGAGGGATCATCCATGCCGTAGAAAGCTACTGTGAAGGATCTTTAGAAACTGACCAGGAGTCAATAGATTTTTCTCCTCTAATTTGGTGTAGTGATTCTAATTAGAAAAGTTTTCAAATGTCTTATTGCAGGTGAGCTCAGCTTCAATGGCTAGCATTCATTAAGGATATGGGCACTCTGCTAACCACCTACATTTCACATTCCCTTCTCCGGAAGGCTCACACAGGCTGCTGGGTCAAGGCTGCTATGGCCCAGTATGGATGTGCACTGTTGGAGAGCACACAACAGAAGTAATGGAATTCAGTTACGGTTTTTAATTCTGTAAATTAATGGATGAGGTAGTAAGTTGTAAATGCACAGGAAATGAACAAAGAGTGGAGGCTAGAATAAAAATGTAGGCCTGTCCTCCACATAATAATGGAAAGTGTGAGGATCAGAAAATAAACTTTTATTTTGCAATCTGTTGTGCTAACAAACTTTTAATATATAACTGTTTCAATCTGTTTTCATGTTGGCATCCCTTTGTAAACACATGTTAAATCTGAGCACAGAGAGATGGACAATAGCAATGCATCACTAACTGCATCAATATTTTATGTAGTTGATCATGTAAAAATCAAAAGCAGATTTAGCCTTCTCTGTGGACTGTAGAGACTAAGGGGTTTTTGACCACATTTCCACTTCAAAAACACAGCTATCCAACCAAGACTTGTTTACAAACTAGAAATGTGGTCAAACACTCTCCCTGATGTTTTGTTTGCTGACAGCTTGATAGCTTTAGAGATAGTTCTACAAAACTAGATACATATATAATTAGGAAAACAGAAATAAAGGAGTCTGTGGGAGGAATGCTAATAATATCTGATAATTAGAAATTGGTATTTTGGTGGATACATCAGAAAAAATATACTCAATTCTATGTTACGTTTCAATGTTCACACATGTAAAACAAGACACTCATTGTATGTTTACACGGACTCCATTGTGTCTGTAACACTGCAGCAAAGAAATTAGGAATCAAGGTCCAATTGTCAAAAGCAAGAATTACAGAAATGGATTTTAGCTATCGAGGATAGAATCTAAAATTTACAAATGTTGGTCACTTATTCCTTCTTATTATATGTTAATAATAATTTCTAAAGAAAGTCAAGAAATACTTATCCTCATTTTATAAATGAGGAGGAAAAGTTCCAAATATGTTTATGGCATAGCAAAAAGATTAGACTAATAGTTCCATCAAATCTTTGATAAATCAGTTAATTGCCCTACACTTTCATTTTTTCACTTGTAAAGTCTGGGGAAGAAATTTGCTTTGAAGTCTATGAGTTCCATGCAGTTAAAAAATGTGATGTTTTCTTGACAGAACAAGTCTCACATGACAGTGACTGGGGGAGGGTGAATGACACTCAGAGCCCTGGACTTTCACCACTATTTTGATGATGAAATGTAACTGAAATCAAGAGATGAAGTCTGAAGGTGTGTAGATAGTTCTTTGCATCAATCCTTCATTGAAAGTCATCAGAAATATGCCACATTTACAGTCTAACTTAAAAACAAGGCTACGAAAGATGTGACAAATTTTGTTCCCTTAGCAAAAACTATGGAAAATATTAATTTAATCATCTTAAGCCTAAAGTCAATGCAGAAAGAGACCAATGTCATAATATGTTTTATAAATTTACACTGATTGAATTCACTCACTCATTCACTCAGTGTTTGAACCCAAGCAGCTGAACATTTCAAGAGAAAATTAAACAACTTGGCTCGACTGGATTGAATAGTGTCTCCCCCAAATTCATATTTACCTGGAATGTGAATGAGACCTTATTTGGAAAAAGGACTTTGCTGATATAATTAATAAGAAGAGCCCATGCTGGGTTAGAGTGAGCTCTAAATCAGGTATAACTTGTGTTCTTACAATAAAGGGAAATTGAGACACAGAGGGAGGAACCGCATGAGGGCGGATGCAGAGTCAGGAGGGACGCATCTACAAATCAAGAATGCCAAAGATCGCCTACAGCCACCAGAAGCTGGGGGAGAGGTATGGGACAATTTCTCCTTCTGATTCCCCTAAAGGCACCAACTTTGACACACCTTGATTTTGAATTTCTGGGCTTTGGAACTTTAAGAGAATAAATTTCTGTTGTTGTAAGCCGCACACCTTGTGGTGCCTTGTTACAGCAGCCCTAGAAACTACTACATGGACACTGGCCCAACCTAGTATTAGTGACTATAATTTCAATTTCAATATAATTTTAATTTCAATTAAATTCTCAACATTCTCTGAAAGTTTGCTCGTTCTCTCTTTTAGACAATTGTTTCACATTTCACTTCTCTTTTTTTCTCCAAACCCTCATCTCAGCTTATAATGTGCTTCACGTTTACTTGAAGCAAAAGATAGGAATTCTTGCATCTGCCCATCAGCAAGTATACTGCCCACTGCCATCTATTCCCAATGCCATGACACATCATCCATCTTCCAAAAGACAGCATGACCTTGCTTTCTCTTTAAAACCTGACCTATTACAGGCCGGGCACAGTGGCTCATGCTTGTAACCCTAGCACTCTGGGAGGCTGAGGTAGGTGGATAGCCTGAACTCAAGAGTTCCAGACCAGCCTGTGCAAGAGTGAGACCCCATCTCTACTAAAAATAGAAAAACTAGCCGGGCACTGTGGTGGGCTCCTGTGGTCCTAGCTACTCAGCAAGCTGAGGCAAGAGGATTACTTGAGCCCAGGAGTTTGAGGTTGCTGTGAGTTATGACACCATGGCTTTCTATCCTGGGGAAACAGAGTGGGATTCTGTGAAAAGAAAAGAAAAGAAAAGAAAAGAAAAGAAAAGAAAAGAAAAGAAAAGAAAAGAAAAGAAAAGAAAAGAAAAGAGAGAAAAGGAAAGAAAAGGAAAGAAAAGGAAAGAAAAGAAAAGAAAAGGAAAGGGAAAAGAAAAGAAAAAAAAATAATAACAGTTAACCTATGACTTGTGCTCTGCCTCCTCTGTTCTCTCACATCTTTAAGCATTATAATCCTATCATTTAGAATTTTCTTCTTAAGAAAAAAAGAAAGAAAGAACTTTTAATCCCATGCCTCCCTTCAGCTACTGGTCCATAACTCTCTACCCAGGGCTTTGCATAGAATAGGTAGACAACAAATATTTACCAATGAAGATTTACTAGCCCATAAGTGCTACGCAAAATAGAACAAATTTAATGATGAAGAGATTATAATTTCTAACACATAAATACCAATTATATCATGATATACATTTTTCTGTTCATCATAGTTTTCAGTTAAAATATTATAAAAATATCTCTCCAACTTACAAACATTAAATTTGTTTTTTCTTTTATTTCAGAGATAGGGTTTCATAATTAGATAAAAGGAATAAAGTTATCATTGCAGATGACCAGTTTTTGGAAGTAAGCCCCGTTTTACTTGCCCTTGGACAACAATTCCAGAGGATAGCTATTCCATCTGATTGTTCAAAAGCGCCAGAGTTTTTAGTGCATATGCTAGCAATTCTTTGTCACTAAAGCAATGAGCCTTATATTCTAATTTTTTTCTCTTTTCCCCCCAAGATAACTCATTTTTGACTGTGGAAAGGCTCTGCTAGGCAATCCATATTCAACTTTTCTCTATAAAATATCGTATGATGGGAGGGGAAAAAAGAGATAACTCGCAGTGTTATTTTTTTCCTCAATGTTTTTAAGAGATAAGTAAGATATCTTTATTTAATAACTGCTAGAAGCAGACACTCTTTTAGGTATTTTGAAAACTTTAATCTCACTCACCTCTCCTAAAACAATCCTTCAAAGAAGATATGGAGACTGACTTTGGGGGTCTTGAGATCCTCAGTCTACTTGGTGATTGTAAAGTGTAGCTTTGATTACTTCCAAAGTCCATGCTTTTTCACTCTACTCCTTGGAAATCACTGTGATAGAAAAAGAATATCACTTTAAAAATGAAATCTATTAAGTTAGACAGGAGTAAATATATACATACTTTTCCTGACTGAATATATACATACTTTTAATAATATTAATATGTTTGGTTTCATAAAGTGCCATAAAAAATCTTCAAAATATGTGTATTTGCCTATTTTTTCTAAAACTGGTGTTCTTCCAGGAGGACAAACCCAAAACAGTTTGAGAGCAAGCTAATTTTCAGGAGTGTATCTCAGCATATTGTTGAAATGTCTTGTTTAGATGTCAGTTTACTTTTACCATTTCAAACAGACAAAAAAAATAGTTTTGTTTTGTTAAAAAAAAAAAAAAAAAGTGTTGAAATTTCTTTTAAACAGAAAAGAATCCTAACTTCCAACTCGATTGACCCTATGTAACCTGTCCATGTTCAAAACTGATTTTAACTTTGGCACTTTGGCAACTACTATTGCCTGCGATATGAAGGTAAAGTAAATCTGAGATCAGGCCACAGAGTGTGGGAAAAGAAGATAAAAATCAGAAGACATGTACCTCAGCTCACTTCCACTTCAAAATAAGGACAACTCATCTCAGATAAAAAGATGTTTGAAGAATGCAGGATATTTCTAAAAAAATTATAACCCTAATGATAGTCTTCATGAATACATATTAATTTATATGTATCTTGTATACTCCTTAATGTAAAATTGAAACACATGATCTGAATATCAAACAAAATAATTGAAACCATACATTTTCTGAGTAAATTTAAAATTTTGTAGAAAAATGCTTGATTTTTTTCTAATGAAAAACTCAGACTATTTCTTCACATAGATGCTCACACATAATACTTTCTGTATCTACTTTTTAACTTCTTCTATCTCCTTTAACAGGACACAGAAATACAGTGATTTTTCTTTCTGTCGAAGAAAGTGCTACAATTTCTAAAGCTACCCATTGAGTGTTTCTGAGCCACTGCCAAGAGCTATTTCAAAATGAGGACAGATTTCTTTTCTCCCTGGGGACAGACAGCATGATGCTTCTTCAGGCCTGCATTCTAAGCCTTTTCTCCCTCAGATCTTGTCCAATATGAGGCGTAAAAAGACACTTCTATTACTAACATGCTGACAGCAATCAAGGTGGGATTACGTTCATTTTTTATTCATTTCATGTTAAATTAAATCATCTGTAGTTCTATAATGATGAATTTAGCCATTCACTTAAAGAGAAACAAAAGAGATTTCAACCACTCTATCAGAAAGGAAGCAACTATCAAATTGTTCTCAGATATGGGTCAAGAACAGGTCGTTGTGAATGTAGCTGAACATAATTATGACATATATTCATAACTCCTGGCATTGTGTCCACTGTCATTGAAGAGCGTGCAAGGGGATTACTTCAGATACCAAAGGTTAAACCGTCTCATCTTCCCAACCCGTTACTATGCGTTGTTAAGCCTGGCTTCCCCATCTATTTTATTTGCATCTTCTGTGTACAGCAGTGTCTTTTGTTATTGTTGCAGAGTTTTTCCAATATAGTGATTTTTTTCGTATTTTCATAGAACTTGAACAACTCTAAGAACTGTCTCACAACATCCCTTCAGACTTCCCATGTGAATTCAAACACAACATGCAATTGTGTCATTTATATCAGTATAGAAAAAAACAAGAAAGGTTAATGTTCCAATGCTTTTAATGGAGTTCTTTCTGCATCAGACCATTTTATTTCTCTGTGAGATGCGGTTACAGATGGTGATAAAAGAGCTGAACCAAATAAGCCTGGATTACATTAGTGATACCGAGGCAAGCTTTGGCTCTTGGATTCTCTCTAACTTGCTATAGTTTGAATATCTAAGAAGATACCAACATTCTTTGGCACCATTCAGATTTTCTACCTATTTAACCTCCAGATTGGGAGGGTGTAGGAGAGGGCAGAAGAAAGAATAATTCATTTTGGATGTGAATCATTTGCTTTATGTTAGCTGGTAAATTTCAAATATCTCTAATATCAATTCCATTTTAAAAAGATAATTGGTGCGCTCCCACTTAACGGGCACACCTCTTCAGTACAGGACACAATTACAACAGGGACTCTACCTAACAAATGCAAACATTATAACCTAGTTGTTTGTACCCTCACGTTAACCTGAAATTTAAAAAAAGAAAATAAAAAAAATTTTAATAATATACTTCAACTACTATTTTAATGTGGTTTTGTTTTTTTAATTTGGGGGCGGGTATCTGTGTGTCTGATTTTTTTTTTCTATAGCATTCATGCTGCCATTGCAGAACTCTGTTGTCAGAACATAGATTCTAGTTTGCTGCTTAGAACAGGCTTAAGTTTAGCAAGGAGCATGTTCATAAACACTTCTTTAGCATATTGCTGCTCCCTGCCTGTCAACTGCCACACTAGGACTTGGGAAAAGATGGGATATTACACAAAGAAAGGCCAAGCAAAGGAGCGGGATGGAGCAGAAACCACAGGCCGAAACAAAGTACACTCGCCAATGAGATACCACTCTGTTCAGCGTAAAGGAACTAAGTAGATCTAAGTGAAAAGAATAACCTCAGAAGGAGGTCAGACAGAACTTAGGTTTCAGATGCTGAGGATTAAATCTAAGTTCACAGGGAAGGTAACATAGACATTTAAACAGAGAGCTCCTAGAGCCAGTAGACATCAAGGAAACTGAAGTGAAGGGCAGGGATCCAGACAAAGATGGTGCCTTCTTCAGTGGTAAAAAAATATGTGCTATCAAATCATAAAAAGATATATAGAAATCTTGAGTGTACATTACTAAGTGAAAGAAGACAATCGAAAAGCCTACTTACTGTATAATTCCAACCATTTGACATTCTGGAAAAAGTAAAACTATGGAGATAGCACAAAGATTAGTGGTGTAGCAGGGGTTAGGAAGGAGGAAGGGATGAACAGGCAGAGCACACAGGATTGTTAGAGCAGTGAAATTACTTTTTACATTACTATAATGGTGAATAAGTGTCATTGCACATTTGTCAAACCCATAGAATGCACAACACCAAGCACTAACCTAAATGGAAACTATGGAGTTGAGGTGATAATAATAATGTTTCAGTGCTGGTTCATTGATCGTAACTAATGTACTGCTCTAATGCAGGATGTTGATGGCAGGAGAGTCTGTGTGTGTGTGTTGTGAGGGATGGGAGGTGTATGGGAACTCCCTCAACTGTCCATTTAATTTTGCTGTAAACCTAAAACTGCTCTAAAAATAAAGCTGTGTTGTTGTTGTTTTTTTTTTTTTTTTTAAAAAGATAGCACTATCCAGGTCAGAGAAGAACTGTCAGCAAGACTTTTCAGCAATGACCTAGGACATCAGTCCAAAAGAACCCAAAGCATTCCTTCCTATTCAGAGCCAGGCTCACTGTTTGGAATAAAGATACAAGATTGAATCTAGAGTTTAGATTTTAAATTGTGCCTCCTATTCCCCAATTCATACATTGAGGCTCTAACCCCCAATGTGATGGTATCTGGAGCTGGGGCCTTCGGGAGATAATTAAGTTGAATGAAGTCATAGGGTTTAGCCCTAATAATGAGATTAATGCCCTTCTGGGAAGAGTCACCAGAGAGCTTTCTCACTCCTTTCTCTGCCAGGGAGGATAGCCAGAGAATACAACCATCTGTAAGCCAGAGACTCCCCAACAGAACCCACCCATGCTGGCACCCTGGCCTCAGCCTTCTAGTACTGTGAAAATGAATGTCTTTTATTTAAGACACCTGGTCTTTGACATTGTTACTGCAGCCCAAGCAAACTAAGATAGGTGATATCAGCCAGGTCCACTTTTTCCTGTGCCAAGTCCCCTAAAGCTCTATCTAAAACTTTGAGATGGTCAATGTTGACTGTACTCTTCAATTCTTGCAAACTGCCAGGCCTTTCTATCTTTGCTCTACAGCCAGATGATTAAATCTTTCGGTAAGTGCAGAAGAAATTGCTAAAGGCAAGAAAAAGTCCTTAAATATCTACAATCCAATTTGCTTTGTGAACAAGTATGTTGTTATTCTGGATGAATACCTATTCTTTAGTATAAAAGATGTGACAATCTTAGGAGTGCAAAACTAACTAAGGTGGTGGAAGTAACTGCAAGTCTCCTTGATGTTAGGTGAAAATGCAAGGAAAACAGAGAAAACATGGATAAATGTGATATTTTATCTTCCTTATGTTAAGACCTGGTCATTAAAATCATTTCAAAGAAAAATTGCCCTCTGGTTTTTCTATTCTTGGATTTGCTGAATAATTTCACATTCATTATGGCCATTCTGCACTTACTCTGACTCTTATTTCCAGAGTAACACATCCTCATCATTTTAATCTATGTTGAAAGTTGCCTTAGCATTATGCTTTAATGTTGATCTTCTCCCGAAGGACAATGATTAGAATCTGGTGATCCGCCTCAGGGTAACGGCACCGCGTGGCTGTACGAAGGGCCATGAGCAGGGTCAGACCCACATTCCTTACTCTATGGTCAGGGATTTGAGGAGGGACTTGATGTAAAGGCCCTGCTTCTGTGAAATAATGCATATTTACTAAGGCATGCAATCACGATGTGCTTAGTCTCAGTAAGAAAACAGAACTCTACAAATTCTTTTTTGACATGATTCCTAAGATGACATAAGCAATTGTAAGAATGAACTCAATTTTACTTGAAAAAGAATCTTGGGAGGCACCTGTGGCTCAAAGGAGTAGGGCTCCAGTCCCATATATCGGAGGTGGTGGGTTCAAACCTGGCCCCAGCGAATAACTGCAAAAAAAAAAAAAAAAAAAAAGAATCTCAATATTTTCATGAGCTTTAAAAGAAGGCACCCCTGATTTCCCCAGAGGAAAGAGTTGAGAAGTAATATTTGGGGCAAAGGCAGAAGTTGACTCCTACTCTGGAGAAATTATACCATCAAACTGCCACCCATGGGGGGTTGACTGCCACAGCTCTCCCCCAGCTTTGCATTTGCTTTTGGGCACAGAACATGGAGCTTATTTTCAGAAATGGTCTGCTCTCCCAAGAGATCCTCTACACAACTAATCCTTTCCAGTACCACAATTCATTAGAATACAAACTTTAACAGCTTCTTGTACAAGAGCCACGTACTGCAGTCCTAGTAAGTGCTGGACACATTCTCTCATTTCATATTTAGAGCAAGCTTCTTAAGTGTCCTTTCTCTCTATTTTCTGTTAGGACACAGTGATTTTAAGATGAGAACTAACTTAACTAAGGTCATGAAGACAACAAAAATAAGAGACAAGGTTTTAATCCAGGCTTCTGGAAGTATGGCCCAGTTAGTCACAAGTATGTGGTGCTATGTTAGGGTTGTAACTAGTAAGAAATTCATTATACTATTTCATTTTAAGATTAGCATTCGTGGTCAATTTATATGTCAAAATGCCAAGTTTACAAAGATTTTAAGAAACGTCTAAGAGTATTAGGCCCTTGTTGGATATGTCCAAGGTCCTCCTTCAGTCTCATTCTCCTGTGTCATTAAATGTTGGGTTTAAGAGTAGGAGGAATCCTCCTTTCCCACAACCACTACGGCAGTCAGAATTCCACAGTGTTTGTATATGAGAGTTCTGAGGAAAAATGGAAGAAAGGATGCAAGTAAAAATGCCAAAGCTTAGACATACCCATATACAACCTAGAATCCTTTGCATTTTGGTTGACATAGGTCCCAACTTCTCACTTCATTCCTGTCTCACTGGCCATCACCAGGACAGCCACCCAGATGTGTGTTTGGGTCGTTACTATGCTTAGGGTCTAGAGACATTCTCAGGTCCTCCCCTGAACCTCCTTCCTTGCCTCCTTTCAGGGAAGGGCACCCCAGCTGGCCCTGGCTCTGGTCCATTTCAGTTCCACAGCCAGCAGGACCTGAGGAAACACCTCCCTATATGACTCCAAATACTCCCCCCTGTACTCTCCGCTGTATGAGTATTTCATACTCACTCCACAGAGGGCTTTGTGGTCATCTGAGAGCCAGGGACATGTGCTTATAGATTGCTCCCCTGGGCTACTTCTTTCTTGCAGCAATCCTTCCCTGGCATATGACTCATCCCTTTCTGCCTTCTTCATTCATTTGAAGCACAACTATTGCCCCCACTACTATTTTAAAATGGGCTCACCTTCCAGTCTAGGTGAGCATAAGAAGCTAGTCTCTTGAGTATCCAACGTCTTCTGCCATCATCCCAGCCTAATCGCTGTCTCGTGACACTCCCAGTCAGGCCAAGGCTATCACTACCTGCAAGCTGTGTTTTGCCCAAGGTAGGAAATTTTGGCAATTACATCCTGAAAATTCTAGGATTTTACCCTACGTTTCTGTAAGCCAAAAGTGCATAGAAGCCTGTCATATACAAATGATACAGAGTTTAAAAATGGAGACAAGATCTTAGGACATGTGTCTCCAGAGGCAAAATTTCCTTTACTTCTCATCCTCTTATACCCACACTGCTCTCATCAAAACATCGAGTCCTGAAACAGATCTTAAAGCAATTGAACTGGGAGCGGACGGGGAGCCTCAACTTCCTTCTCAAAACATTAGAACTTATTGACTCCAGTGCAGCTCTTGTGAGTTAACGGGTGGGACCAGATCAGGCAGCCTGCAGCTGCCCCGTGTCCATTACCACCTGAGAAACTGGTAGAGCCAGTAGCCCAGTCCATGGATTCACATTACCCAGCACCATGCACCTACTGTCCTTTTACCTTTGAAAACAGCTTTTTTCCCCATCTAATATTAAAACAGTGAAAACAGTCTTCCAATGACAAAGAAAGTATTTTAAACCTATAGTGGAAAGTATCCAAATATAAAAATTTCCTCTCCTGCTTTTTCCTATTTTTGCTTTGCAGCAAATTCCGTAATGAAAAACTGGAAAGAAATAACTCTTCATTGTCCCCATCCATTTCTAAATGAATTACAAATCTTCTGGTCTGCCTTTCCATCAAAAAATTACCAGATTTGAAAGCCTGCAAGCTATGACCTGATTCACCCCATTCTGCCTCCAACCACAAAAGCATAATTCCCTTTCATTTTTTAACAGAACATGACTTTTTAGAGAAGTTCTTTATTTTGATACAAATCTCATTCTGCAAGAAAAACATGAATAGTCAATATTTCCTCATGTATCTTGCTGTTCATCTACAATAACCAATTTATTCAAAGAGATTTATTACCTTACTCCAACCTCCTGCTTAGCACTGACAAAGCTGATAAGGCAATCACGATATTTATGAAACTACAACCTTTTGGTTAGGTAAAAAGGATGTATATATAAAGATGTGCAATGAGTTTGTTCTTACATAACTGGAGATGAAATCACAGGGTGATAAAACTGAGAAAACCACCTTAAGAAACAGAGTGCAAGCAAAGTGGCTGAGACTCTCCTGGGCTCAGAACACTGCTCTTGAACAGAAACTGAATGTATGAAAATACCAGCTCCTTCATATCTTTGACAAGTATGTGTCAGTATTAAGTTTCCATTAAATGCAAATTTGATCTTTTATAAAATCATGCTTAAAGCTAATATTGCAGCACATCCATTAGATTTCAGTATGCTTTTAAGAGACTGAATAATTGCATTCATTTAGAAGCTACTTGCAATATGCATAAAGCAAAATTCTCATAAAATTTAACTCATTCCAACAAAAGTCAAATTCCATTCCCAAAATGTAAATGAAGCCATTCTGCTATCTGTTTACTTAACTGACTCCTTTTTCCTCAGAAGAATTTGATCCTTGCAATCAATAGTCACTGATTTATTCTATAGTATTGCTTTAGTTCTTAGACATGAGAATTGAGATATTTTGGAAAAGGGAGAATTGTAGATCCCTTCAAATATATCATCAAATCTCAAACATTTTAATCATAGTAACATTGTCATACAAATTATGTTTTATGTATTTCAATGGCTCAAAAACCATACATTATTTCAATCTAATTTTAATCCTCTCCACTCTGATAGGTGTGTAAAACAGATATTTCACTGAAAAGAGGGGGAAAAAAACCCCTAAAGCTCAGAGAAGTTAAATCAAATTTTCGAAGTCACTTATGTTTTGGGTATACAATATTAAAGATACAATATTATAAGCAAGGTCTTCAGATTTCACAGAAAGTGTTCTTTGTGTCAATAAAGTTTTTTAAAATATCACACTTAGTTCTCCGCATAGAAGTTTCTGAAACTACTTTATAATTTTCTTGATAAATCTAAAAAAGATTTTTTGAACTGACAAGTTGAACTATGCCATACATATTGGTATTGTTTTACATTTTGAAATATGAAATATTGTCTTTCCCAACACTGTATGATTTCAGAATGCTGCTTGGTTCCAATTGTTGAGCTTTATTCTTTAAATGGGCACTAAGAATCCCTACACTCCTCCTGAGCTGTGTGGCATTTAACTTACCCTTCCAGGAAATGTGCTCACAATACCGTAGAGCTCTAATGGACGCTGCTCTTCTCTATTATGGTCTGTGGACACTTCCACCCTTGTTTAGATATCTGCAAGTAGCCTCATTTTTAATTCCCATAGCTATGTTGAACATCATCTTTCTGCTGTTCCTGTTTTTCTCGGTCTCAATCATTCTTAATCCTGATAAGATTTAGGTTGTTACATTCAACATCCAGGGAGAATGTCCTTTCCTCAGTTTGAGAAACTAAATAATTACATCACATTTTCTACTACCTTATTATCTGTGGTTCATTCCAACAATTTTTTCACTTTTCACACCAGAATATGTACAAACATGCATTTATTCTGAAATTTGAATTTATGGTTGATCAATTGAAGCTGTGCGCACAAATAAATACGATGTTGCTCTTCTGGAAGGAATAAATCATTTTGAATATTTAACACTTAAATTATCATTAAACTCATAAGATGAAAGAAAATGACAACTCTCAGTGAGGGAGATGAAGTAACTTAAAGGCACTTTAGATCCCTTTGATTCCTGATGTGGAGAACTAGAAATATCTGCAGTAGAGTAATGGAAACATGGAGTATTGGAAGCTGAAATAGACAACCTTGGGGACCATTTGAACTAGACCCTGAAAGTCTTAAGCTCTTTTTCTGAATCCACAGATAAGGTGAAGCTCATAAGCATGAACTACTTCTCAAGTTTATTCCTAGCATACAAACTATAAATCTACCCTTTTCTCTCCCACTCAAAATTAGCATATAGGAATAAAAATGAGTGTGAGTGATATTATGCTAGGTATAACAACCCTAAAATAAAATGTAAGTCCATGACAACTTTGGCACTTCATCATTAGAAAAAAACTTAACAGCAAACTATCTCATATAAACTTTTATATAGCAAAGTCAGAAATAAGAATTCAAATTTTTGTGCAGCAGCTGGGTTCCAGAGAGGGAGAACAATTTATCTAAGATCATATAGTCAGTGGTGGAAGGGTTGATGTTGGTGCCACACCTGTAAATCCATTAATGTTCAAGGTATATTATTAAGCTGCCTCACAATAAAACTGCAAGGCAATGACATATTGAAACACTAGAGAAAAACAGAGCAATGAATTTCAAACTACATGATATTATTGAAGCAGAAGGTCACTTCTAATAATATAGGCCATGTGAATTACTAAGAAGTATTAATAGTGATAAATTTAACAGCCAAAGATACAGCCTTAAATTTTTAAGGCATGTAAAATTACCCAAAGGATAAATAAATTTTAGAAAAGAGTCTTAAAGTACAACTAGTGAGCGCCTTTGCTATTACAAACATCCTATTTCAATGCATGTTAGCAAAAAAAAAATTCAAGGCAATAGCACCATAATTAATAAATATGTATGTGATATGAGATGTAATTTTGATACTAAACAAAGCAGTTTCTAGTAAACTTGTCCCTGCATGCCCAAAGTAGTAACTAAAAAAGTAAAACTGTCTCCATGTAATTATTTTATTTATCTGGCTTAATTATTTAATTCACTTTAACTCCATTAGCTGGTGGGGGTGAAGTCAGGAGAAGCCCTTGCTCTTTAGGCACTTACAGTCTAAAGCACACAACATCATCATTGGTGCTGAGAGTAACCAATGAACTAAAGAATGAACTTCAGTCATGCAGTTAAAAATATTAATATAAATTTTATCCCAAAGCTATATGAAATTAATCAAAAGATAAAATGTGCAAAAGTACTACATATCAAAAGTATTATGATAGGTTTTGTGAATCAACAGGCAAACTATATTTTATCACTCTTTAGTACTTAGCATGCTTATAGTGTCTTATAAATATATGCTATGTTCAAAAACACAACTTACATTTCAGTACAGTATGTCGTGCTTGCTCTGATAACTGATTTTTAGTTTCATTAACCTAACTGCAAGCAAATTACTTGTCAGGTACATAAAATATTCCATCCATTTCACACATGGTTCACTTATCTGCAGCGATGACACTGGATTCCACATATTTTTTTGGGGTGGTGGTGGAAAAAACTCATCCTATTCTTGACTTGATCCTGAGCCACCTCCTCAATGCTCTGTCACTGCCTAATACTGCCTCATGGGTGATGATGCAGAATGTATCATTAGAATTAAACATATCCACATATACTCATTATAAAACAAGATGCACTTGAAACCATTCTGTCCTCAAAGCAGTGTTTATTGCTGTCAACCTCTACACTTTTGACATAAAAGAGATAAATAAATCATCTAGACAAACCCAGAAACTCCTGGTTTAAAGGGAAGCAAAGTAATAGACCACTATAAAATGATCAGGGACCACGGAAGATCAACGAAATTGGCCATTGTCAATAACGAGCTTGTGGTTTGTCTTGAGCAAACATAAAACAAAAACCACCAAATTGGGCGATGCCTGTGGTTTAGTGGGTAGGGTGCAGGCTGCATATACCTATACTGAGGGTGGCAGGTTTGAACCCGGCCCCAGCCAAACTGCAACAAAAAAATAGCCAGGCGTTGTGGCAGGCACCTGTAGACCCAGGTACTCGGGAGGCTGAGGCAAGAGACTCGCCTAAGCCCAGGAGTTGGAGGTTGCTATGAGCTATGATGTCACAGTACTCTACAGAGGGCGATAAAGTGAGATTCTGTCTCAAAAACAAAAAAAAAAAACAAAAAACCACCAAATTAAGGGCTAGTGTGGGATACTGTAATGGTCATCTGAATCGTGGCTTCACTTAAATTCCTTGAATTGTAAAGAATAAAATAATGTTTAGACATGACATTGAAAATTTTCTCCAAAAGTGAAAGTCAATATTGGAAAAAGATAGTAAAAGAATAAAGGTTAAATAATTTTTTAAAACCTGGAAAACAAATTCATTTTTAGAAAGCTTTTTCTCTTAATGTTCATTAGGGAATTCAGAACATGCTTAGTATAAATAGATTTAAATGTACAATGTTTTCAAATCCCAAATGTGCAGCTAAAATATTTAATGCTTCACAGACTATATATGTCAAGTACTTTGAACCTACAGAAAACCAGCAACAAACAACCATTAAACATTCATCAAGGAGAAAAAAAGGAAAGAAAGGAAAACATCCAGGCTGCTCAATTTCCCCAAGACAGGCCTCTATGGTACAAAGACCGAGGCTTATTGAGGATGCTAAATGTGTGTTAAGAAAACTGTGACTCCATATTAAATAATTCTGCTCAAAATTTAGTTTATAAAATTTATGAAAGTAAATTTTATTGTATAGCTATTGGATTAGTACTTTATTAACTTCTTCAGTAGGAATATGAAAAGAAAATTAAAAAAGATAACCATAGCTGCATAGAAACCTAAGAGAATTGCACTTGAGGTTACAGAAGATAATTTAGAGAGAATATAGATCAGCCATATGAGAAAATAAATAATCCTCTCTTCTAAATACCTTTGAACTCCTTCTAAACTTAATATAAAAACTCAATATATTAATAAAATTTGAGGAAAAGCAACTTTGAATTATAGAGTACTTTTAAGGTATAAATTTTGTAATTTCAAACACATATGAAGTAACTAAAATATCAACAAATTCCATATCTATAGTTTATATAAATTCTATGTATTTTTAATTATAATAGTAATGCCTTATATATTATAGTTATGCTCATAAATTGCTTATTAATGTATGCTTCTAAACCATTTAGGAAATTTTAATTTCAGAATAATTCAAGCTCCAGGTTTATTAATGTAAAAGAAGGATACATTACAAAAAGAAGGATATCCTTAAAAGAAGGATATTTCTAAGCAAAAAAAGGGACAAATATAGACCTTGCCCAGTTGTCTAAATCTAAAATTTATTTAGATTCTGGGAATCAGCAGTGATGTGGCTTTATTTTCAATAGCGTAAACTCCAAGGTAGTATTTTTGTCTCTTTAGTTCAATACTCCATTTCCAGCATATAGGATAGTACTGAGCATGTGATGGGTACTGAAAATCTTTGTTAAATGCTGAATGAATATGCTGCACTTCCAGTTTTACTCCTAGAGAGAATCTGTTATTCCTCACTCTGGTAGAACAATACTTGTAGTAGAAAGGTTCCACAACTTGACTCCTTTGTAATGGTCCAGACTTGTCTCAATGTCAAAGTGAGTATTCTCTCAATTGTGTTGTTATTTTCAGATATTAGAATTTATCATATAATGTTGCTTTTAATCACTTTCAATTGCTGAATATATAAAGTCACTTGAGTATAGTTAACAAAAAAAAATTCCTTGCTAAGCTTCCTCCTCAAGGAAGTTAGCTGGCTCAGTGCAAATGTTCCAATTTATTCAGTGTAATCAGGAGACCGATGTGAGCTGGAAATTTTAAAATGTTCCAAGGATTAGGATTTCTAAAAGATACATTGCTAAACCTTTTTTTTTTTTAAATACCTTTTATTCAATTTACTATGAGAATTCTCAAACATTAGTACAAATAAAATATTTTAAAAGATAAAATAAGGGTAGTCCCAAAGATACCTTTTTAAAACATATCTATTGACAGAACTTAGTAAGTAAAACACTGCATGGAAACTACTCTCTTCAAGGCAATATATTTTAACCTCATATAAGGGAAATCAGAATGCACATTTTGCTATACATTATCCAGAAATAATGAATCATTTTTTGTCCACCTGCTACTGTTCAGAGATGCTGTTTACATTTTTCAGTTTGACTTTTAGTCCTGGATCTCTATTAGATTGAAGCACAAACCTACCATATGTTTTAGGGATGTCTGTACACTTACTGCTTCCTTTTTTAAAAAAACTCTTTATGCTTTAGTTGTACTTTTTAAAAAATATATTTTCATTGTTAAAATATAATGCAAACATTAACAAAATGTATGACGTATAAATTGGAAATACACTCAGAAAGTGATAACTGTTCACAGGTAATGAATATACTTCCTATATTTTACTTTGCATATTGGGGTGTGTGTATGCAGTGCACTTAGAAAGCTATGTGGATTTATTTTTATCGTATAGAATCATACCAAGTACAGAATTTGTTCATGAGGTTTGTTCTTTTCATGTAATAGCATGTCTTGTAAACCTTCCCAAGTAAGTACAAATAGACAAATCTCATTTTGTAAAATAGCAGCACAATATTTTATGACTTTACTATAAAATATTTACTTATTGCCAGGTCGGGAGACATGTAAGTTTTTCCTTTTTTTTTCCCTCTGGCAAGTGACCATTCTCTCACTTAGCTCTTTCTGGTGTAGTTTTGTAGGGTGAATTTTCTAGAAATGGAATTCAAGGAGTATATACTTAAAAAAAAATTAGCACTTAAATTTCTCTCGAAAAAATTATATTAACTTATTCTTTCAACAACATGCCAACACTGAGTATCAATGTTTTGAATACTTGCAAATATTTTAGATGACAAATAGTTTATTATTTTAATTTGTGTTTTAATTATTATAGAAGTTTATAGGCAGTAGATACATTTTATTTATTTTAGTTTATTCCAAAACTTGGTATTTTGGGATGTTTCCCTTTGATTTATCTTATCGTTGTAAATATTCTTTGGGTTTTTTTTTTTTTTTTTAGTTTGGTCATGATATTTATATTTTTTGCCACAGAGATGTTTGTTTTATGTCATGTTTCGAAAGACCTTACCCATATGTAAATATATACATATATGTATAGCATCAATTGTTCAAAGGTCGTAGGATAGTCTCAAATATTGGTACTATCTTAACTTGTGTTTAAATACACACACACACAAATGGCAGAAAGAGAGATATATGATTAATTGATAGATGCCATCTAGAGATAAAGAAATATATTTCTTTTTTTTTTATTAATTCATAGCTATGTACATTAGTATGATCATGGGGCATCATACACTAGTTTCACAGAAATATATTTCATGCCAATGGTATGCCTATACTGTTTTGTATAAGCTGAATATCAGCCCTGCATATATGTTTTCTTTTATTTCTTTTATGGCCTAAAATTTTATATTTACGTCTTTCATTCAAGCAAAATTTATTTAGTTTAAGGAGTAAGATAAAAAACACACCCCCACTTTCCCCCAAAGCTAAGTTACTTTTCTACACATACTATAATATGTTAAACATCCATTTTACTCCAGTGATATAAAGTGCATCTTTTATTTTGTACAAAATATACAAATGTTTAAGGAAAGGAGTGGTCTAGGAAGACAAAGTAGTTTGTGCAAAGGCTCTGATGGGAGCATGCCTGGAGTCCTGGAGTGTCCGAACAGCAAGGCCGGCGGCTGGAGAGGGCGGGGCTTGGTGGAGAGGAGCCCTGGGGAGGGTCCTGGAAATGGAGCAGCTTTCGCTGCTAGGTAGGCATCCTGAGCCGCTCCGTGTCTGAAGGATTTTTTACTATTTTCCTTTATTTTATTGCTTGTTGGTTGGTAGTTTGGGATGGATGTGGATTTTTCTTAATCTTCCCAGTTTTTCTCATTGTTATTTGCTTATTTTGTTGTCATACCTTTTTAATCAATTTTAATCATTTCTATCTTCAAAAACATTTAATCTAGTACTTTTCTCAAATTCATAAATATGAAAAATTACAAAGAAATCTCTTAACATTTAAAGTATATAATTACTGTAAATTCATGGATACGGTTTTTCCCTTATTCTCATTTATGCATTCATTTCCTTGCCCCTGCGCCCTGCCCCTGCCCCACTGGGTTATCTAACCAGTTCTTTTTTTTAAGAGGAATTTTTCATGAAACCAGCCCCTGATCTATTTTTGTCTCTGCTTTCCTTTTCTCTAATTTGTCAATTTATACTTTTGTTTTAACAATTATTTTCCTCTGTATTGGAGTTTTTCTTTTCCTATTGTCTTAAGTTCAATATTTAAGTTGTTTATTTGTATTATTTTATGTTTAATAAATTAAATGTTTACTGCTCAAAATTTTCCCCTCTGGATACATTTTTTTGCCATATCCTATAACATCTGATTTATAATATAGCACCTTCATTTCCTAGAAATTCTGAAGGCTAGAGGTTTAAAAATTGTGTAGGATAGAGGTTAGTTGCTCTTTTTTAAGTACTGGTTTTAATTTTTTTTAGTTTCAAATTTTGCTATAACTTTTTATTTTGATTATATTGCTTTTATTTCTTAAAATCTACGTGGTTTGTATTTGTGGTTCATTGTATTATTTTTATTACTTAAAATCTTTATGATTGATATTAATATTTGTGGTGAATATGAGATTCTTTTTAAAATTTTAGTAGATTCATTTACACTGAATAGTTAACCTTAATTTAGCATTTGAAATCGCTTCATTCAAAATAATTTTTCACTCTTTGTCAACAGTAGTAAGATTTTCAGTCATTCATAGAATTAAACTAAAGCCAGTATTAATACTTTGATCCTATCAGTGCCATCAATTCCATTAAACAAATCTAACTGAGCCCCAACATTATTAATATGTCAGGATCTGTACTAAAATGAGAATAGAATCATAAATGAGCCCTAAGTCCTTCTCTCCTACTGAACATGATTTAGTGAGCAAGAGAGCTATGGATAATCATAAACAAAAGACAGAGGATCGCATACAAAGTCTAATGATAGAACATAGTAGGGAGAAATTAATTCTGAGAGAAAAGATCAACAAAGGCAATAGAAAAATCATTGCCCTTTTTCCAGCAGGGTCTCTAATGCATATTGTTTAAGGTGTCAGCCCACTACTAAGGTAAGAAAGGGCAAAAATTGTCATAATATACAAATCAGATCTCAAAAATCTCATCAAGTTTGCACTATTGATGCCAGGGTTTGTATCATAAACCCAAAGTAAGAACTATTTCATTACACATCTTCCAACGCTGATTTTCTGGCAAGACTAAACTATTTCTCAGATAATAACAGCCCCCTATCCTGCTTCAGCCCACACAATTGAAAAACATACATCCTGGGGGAATTTCTATTTGGAAGCATGAATCTCTGAGACCGTAATAAAAGCTAGTACGAAAAAGGCTGTCAGAGAGGAAAATAAGGTTTCACAAAACAAAATGGGACATTTCTCTTATTATTAAAACATGCCATGGAACTCCAGGGAATGTGGTGCTCAGGTGCAGAATTAATGAGCCTGGATTTGGCAATGGACAATTCTGCGCAGGGTCCAATAATGTGTTATGCTTCATTAATACAACAATTTTTACATTTCTACTATTATTTTCACCCTTCATTATCCCAAAATGCTTTATTAACTGAAGCAACCATTAAAGAATAATCTCACTACCATCTTGGGAAAAGTTCCTGTTGATGTGTTTTTAAATAAAAATATCAAAACCAATTTTGTTTATAAAAGGGAAAACAAAATATTACCTAAATGGAAGGTTCAGAAATAGCTACAGCCAGCAAATCTCAGCATCACCACAAAGTATGTGTACATTTATAGAGTCATTTATTTGTACTGAGAGTAAGGGCTGGCTGGCCTGCGGTGATAGTTTAGCAGTGAATTTGCACACCCACCTTTCTGGCTATTAAAATCCTTGGAAAACCAGACGTAAAACTGCTACAGGACTACAGGACACTTTGTACAATCTTTGTGTAACTCTCCAGTCTGCTCAATCCCCTGCTCCTGAGAACTACAATTTAATTCTCATCATCCCCCTCTCCTTATAACTAAGGTTTCTGTGCTATTCTTAATAGAAGAAACGTGGAGTGAGAACAGGGCACTCAGCAGGGTTGAAATACACATTCCATGAACTGTGTTCCCTATTCTAGTTTCTAGCCGCCAGACTCAAAGAGTCAGACCAGAGCTCATAGTTTGGGGTTCACTGAAGATTGCATGGGCTATTTGCAAAGTCTCCTCTCCCGGGTTAGAAGCAGCAGCCTCACGCTAAAGAGCCTGTCAGGTTGCCAGGGAATCTGTGTGCTGACAAAAGTGACTTCAGGGAAAGTAGTGACAAGGAACAGGCCTTCTTTCTGTCTCTGCCCTAGCAGTGTTATGTGGTCATGTCACCTCTCTAAGCTTTTGTTTTGAAGCAAGATAAAATGCTTCTGAAACAAAGTAGATGTAAATTGATTCATCAAAAACGCAGGAGATTATACTAGCTCTATCAAAGCCCTTTCCTGCCACAGAACCCTAATTCTTCCAGTCCTTGGGTTGGTGAGCTCCATCTAACGTGTGGATTCTAATATAGACCTTCTCAGAACATGAAATTGTTTCCTAGCTTGACCTTTCTTTGGCTCTTAAAAAAAGTAGTGTAAGAGCATGGAATCTAAAGCTCACGAACTGTTAACTTTGGGCAAGTCATGTAATCTCTTCTTGCCTACACATCTTCACTTGGAAACGGGGACAATAATCATACCTAGGTACTGTGTTTACTAAGAAAGTGCCTAGAATTGTGCCTCGTGGAATGTCCTCTGTATATAAACATCTGTCATAGTTAATGCTCAGATTATACAAGGTAAGATCAGGCAGAACATTTCGAAAGTGCAAAACGATGAACTATAAAAAAATTAAAAATTAAACTAACAACAAAATCAATGTTTTACTAATTTATAATTTAAAAGTAAGCTGTCTACATTTTATTATACCAACTTCCTTAATATTATAATAGGAGCATTTTCCCGTCATTCCTATTTTCCCCATCACTAACAGTTTTGTTACAGTCCCTCATATGAAGGTGTGTTGTGATACCCCGAAATTCCCCTCCTAAGAAAGTTTTCCAGTCTTTACTATTTGAAAAATACTAACATAAATATCCTTGTATGCAAATGTTAGATTTTTATTTCCTCAAAACATATCTATAAGTGAGGTTTCTTGGTTAAAAGGAATTAACATCCCAGAACTCTTCACATATAGTTCCCAACGGCTTTTCCACAGCTATGTGCGGGTCACTGCTCCAGACGCTGAGAAAATAATTCAATGTTGTCTGTCCAGAAAATAAGAGAGAAAAGTCCTTGATCACATAGAACTTACAGTCTAGTCAGAGAGACAAATATTAAGAAAGAAAAACAGCAAGTAAATAAAGTAATAAATAATTTATTAAGTTGATGCTCAAATAGTATTGACCACTTTTCACCAGCTAGAATACCACAATATGTGTCATTCATTAATTATAAAGCTAGGCTGTGTCTCAGAACACAAAAAAGCAGAGCATTTTTTTTTTTTTTTCTTGACAGGTTACAGGGTAACTCAAGCCTCTTTTGTTCTAGAAAAAGTGTTCTCCACTCTGGCGGTCTGTTAGAAGTGCTAGCTTTTCGGATATACATGCCTATCCACCCACCCCTTTATACTTTGACTTTCATTTTCTGGTATTTCTTTCGGTTTAAATTCACGTGTTCTCAGCCTAACATTCTGAATATGACTGTGAGTGGTTTGGGGTGAGGGCTGGGCATAGATATACTTATTTTAAAGCTTGCCGGGTAATTCTAATCTATATTAAGATTTTCTTGCTGAGAATAAAATTATCTACTTGTGTCTTTTTACTCGCTCAACTTGAATACAGACAGACTAATACCTGGTTTTTATGTTAATACTGGAGACACTAAGCCACATCTCCTTGGGATAATGAAGAAAGCGCATCCTTCTCCACATTCCTGGGTGAATTCCAGATCCCTGAAACTCAGACCCCAAATCTGATGGTAGTTAAAGGGAAGGACTTGAGAGTCATGGCTAAAACAGACTGAAGAAAAAAACGAAAGGAGACGCAGGGGCAGTGTGAAAGGAAAGTTGAATGGGAATCACGGGTGTGCACTAAGAAAAAACAGGGCTGTACTTCAGCATTGGTATGATACAAGAAAGCCCATTTTTGGTGGTTTAAAAACACAAAAGTTTATTTCTTGCTCAGGGTAAATATTCTATAAGAGTTGGCAAGAAGCTCACAGTCACATTTAGAATGTTAGTCTAAAAACATGTGAATTTAAACTCAAAAGAAATACCAGAAAATGAAAGTCAAAAAGTATAATATCTTCTTCCTAAATTGGGCCCATGCTGATAAAATGACTGCTTTTTACTCTAAAAAAGAATGGTAGGTGGGTGGAAGTGGCCTATAAATGTTTATTATTATTAACGGGCAGGTTATACCTCAAAGCAAAACTGGGCATACAATTTCCTACCCAAAGCTGGATTCAGCAACAGAGGAAGAAACTAGAATATGAACAGTTAAAGAATTTTTGATCCATGTTTAGCAGGGATACAGTTTAGGAGTTTGACCGGAGTGGCAGCTCCTTCTCATGTTTGCATGGGTGCAAGGGTGTCCGGTGGCTGTCTGCTAATAAGGAAGCTAAGGTATCAAGCTGTTGGTTGCTGTCTACATGGCATCACCAATTATGAATAATAAAGTGCTGTGAAGTGTACCTTACATTTTGAAATTTCTGAAGTATGTGGAAAAAATCATAAGATCTGGCGAAATCAAAAAAAATGAAAGAAACCTTTAGGTTATATGGCATTTGTTAGTATAATTGATGTATGTTGCCTCAGATGAATATAATTGTAGGGGATATTGGTTTAGTTGGTTGAATGCCATGTTCCTGAAATACAAAGAAAACTTCCCCAAATCCATCTGTGTCTATCTATCTCTTGGGAATGAGATGAAAGAAGTTGGACGTATCAGTTAAAATACTTTCCCCTTTTTGGGAAAGAAAGTCAGAGTGATGGCCCTCTTTTAAATCTTAGAAACAACATTCCAGGAATAAAATAATAGTGTCCTCTGTGTTCTTGACACAGAGTTCTGCAGTGAGCAAATTCACTGCTAAGGAATTTAAGACTATGTGGAAATTGGTTAGGGAACTGATGACATGGGGGACGAAGCTCGGTGAAAGTCCTGTAATTACATTTTGCTTTCACCAAAATAGAAGAAAAATATAGTCAATTAAATAGACTAACAAGGGCATATTGTGTATTTTAAATGAATAATTACTGATACTCTACAATTAATTTCCATTTTCTTTTGGAGCTACTGTAGGGTCTTCTGTTCCCATTGTTTTAGTGAGAGGCTTATTGACTTTTTTTTGTTGCAGTTTGTAACATACCAAAGTGGAGTCTGGTCTGTTCTAAAAATGTTCACTGTCTTCCTGTTCTTTTGACCTAAGTTGACCTAAATTTCCCTACCAGACTCAAAAAAGTATATTTACTTGATATAATCAGATGAAGGAGAGAAAAGCAACAATGCCAAAATCGTAGGCAATCTTGTAATATTTTATCAAGCCTGAATCCCACCCCCAAAATGTGCCCCACAACAAAGAGACTGTTGTTCTGGATTAGCTTCATCCATGAGCCTAATCAAGGCCAGCAAATTAGAACTCGGCAGAATATGTGAGCCCAGCTTTGGGAAAACCTTGGACATGTTTACACTGCCTCCCACCTAGCAGGGAAGGTTTGGGGTTATTTGCATCATCTTCTTCTATCTGCCTTGAGGCCACTTTGTGAATCCCTCTACCGCCTGCGTTGCTGAGCACCAGTGTTTTATTTATCTTTCTGTGACAAAGCTGGAAAAGATGTTTCCTTCTCAAGGAGTGGTGTTAGGTGCTCCCCTAAGATGAAGGACTAGTCATTTACTTTTTAACCTTCTGCCTTGACCAAATAAATAAATAAATAAATAAATAAATAAATAAAAATAAATAAACAAAAAAGGAAAAAAGAAAACAAATTTTCACTGTTCTGAAATGATGACTAATCTTTCATAGTACCATGCACTATGGCCACTTACAGTATTTTTATTAAGAGTTGCCATTTTTTCTTCCTGTTTAGAAACCTGAAAGGCTGTATCCTGATACCAGGGAGAAGCAACAAGAACATTCTTCTCCTGTGATTTCTTGACGTGTCCCTTGGGATTCTCCTCTGAAGTATCACCTTTCAATCCCCCCCTCCCCAAATTTTCCAGTACAAAATTGACTCAAAATCTGCATCTACTCCAACTGAAATTCTCTAGGTTGAACAAGAATGTTTTCAACCAAATTTTCAATGAAAGGAAACCTGGATGAGGATATACCCAGTTAAGTGATTGCAAGCAGAAAATCTGTTACAATATATTTTGTATGAAACATACAGTATCATCAATTAATAAGATATAATTTAACTTAACATAATTTTATCCAAATGGAAGCATTCATCTTTCCATAGCTTCAAGCAGACTTTACAATTATGACTGATTACTTCTCAATATTATGTTTGAAATGGCCAAAAAAAAAAATCTCACCTTTTAATTTGAAAGAAAAATTATTTTGTATAGAAACTGTAGTAGCCTGCCCGTTAGAGTCTTTCTCAGACACAACTTGGTACACACAAGCATGCTGGAGACGTGACCTCTGTGCGGCTGGATCTCCTTACTGAGCCCAGGGAAAGGCAGACTATTGTAGGGTACCCTCACGTGGTTCTGATCTGTGCTGCTACACTAACCACCACTAACTAATCTCAGTTCGTGGTCCCTTAGTTGTCCCTCCTCAAAGGGGAATCTGAGCATCAGAGGACTTCAGGGTTTTTCCCATATTCTCTTGGACCATACACTCCAAGCTATATTTAAAATGGAACTTCTAGGGAAGCGTAGAGAAGGTCTTAAAAATAAATGGAGTCTCGTAAAATTTAATATACATTTGTCAAAAATCTACTGTATTGCCTATGCCATTTTTTCTTTCCTTCTCTCTTTGCAGTTAAATGCTTACTTAACTAATTCATAGCTTCCCTTTTCTTCAAAGCCAAATATTTTAGTGAAATGATTTTGGTATTCTTCCCTTTTAATAAATAGCACAGCATATATTTGAAACCTCTAACCCCCATGCAAGAATCTTGGAAGACATTAAGCTTATAAGTAAGCATTATTCCTAATCATTTAAACCTATAAGGGCCACATTATGTTTGCTTCTATATCTTCCTTTATGTTTGTTTTCCTTGTATTTAAAGTGCTAATGACATTCATTGCTTTTTAGATTTATCAGATTAGCACCACTGTAACAGTTTATAGTGTTACATTTTACAAGATTTGCTTAATATAATTTTAATTATCGCTCAATGAAAAATGGCTTCTAGTCATAAAAGTACTTTAAAAATTATAAGCTAAACCTACCTAAATTAAAAATGTGGGGTTGTGCTATTAATAATAATTTTAAAAAACAAAGATGACTCATGCTATGGTAGTTCAAAGTTGAAATATTTATATTTTAAATCCTAAAAAATACACTTAGTAATATAAAACTGCCAAATAAAATGGATGCCTTGTTTTAGATTATAACATTGTAGAAAATTACTGGTGTGACAGTTATGGGGTATTACCAATGTGTGTTATTTCAGGAAACGAGGTTTAGTCTGGAATCTTGGCATTCTACCACCATATGGTAGCTCTAAAATATAATGTGATGGTAAAAACAGTGTAAAACCCATCGGAAGCTAAGTACCATAAAGATTTTACTTGCGTAATAGATATCCCAAATTTTGAAACATCTACAAATAGAAACTCATTGAAGCCTTAAAATAATGACTCTGAGGGACCAATGTTGCCAACAATCTCTAAAGATTTTGCAACATTTTTAAATTTAAGAAATTCCCTTTCAGAGAATATTATAAATAAAAATATCAACTTTCTGTTCCAATCAAAACCCCTATACAAATTGGGATATTTATTATTGCACGTAACTATTCCATCCTTCCTAAACATGCTTAATAGGATTTTCAACTCTCTAATTTTGCTTAAATTGCTTCTCCTACCTCTTACTAGAGTATTTTCTGTATTTCTCAATAACCCCCTAATGCCCACCTCAATTTATATTAGGTTATATTACTTCTAAAACTGTATGTAAGTCTGAAAGTTACAAGCAAATTTAGGATTATATTTAATTCCTAATCAGAGTTAGACAGTGTTTGGCACTGCAGGATTGGACAACAATGAAGGATTGAAGACCTTCGTACTTTTTAAACTATACATTGAGATCATGGGTCCAACGGCAGATCTTAAATCCATAGATGAGTTAATCGGGGAAAAAAGAGAGGCAGGACCAAAATATGACTGGCCAAAACTTCTACACCTTACCTAAAATTTAAGCTACCCATTCAAGCCAGGGTAGTTAGTCATAAGAAAAAGAACTGGGAAACAAGTTGATAGCATTTGGAAACTTGGCAACCGTTATCAAGAAACCACCTCTGAGAACATGGACTGAAAGGCACTTTGGGGAGGGCTGGGAGGTGGGAGAGGTGCAGGGAAGGACTTACACATCCAAGCCTCAGAGAAGTTCAGGTGCTGGGAATTGGAGGCATTCGGCAAGAATTTACCCACAGATCGCAAAACAAAGACTCAGAGGATGAGTAGGGTGCCTAAATCAGAAATGAGTTAAAGCTCTGAGGATCAGGTTGGGCAAAGACTTCAGACAGAAGTGATCCCACCCGGAGAGTCAGGAGGCTCAGGTGTAACACAAGTGAAAAGCTGACCTCCTCAGGAGAAAACAGGGACATAACAAATCCCCATGCAACTTCTAGAAACTCTCAATGTTGAAGGCCATCTTGTGAAGCTTTCAGGAGGAAATAGACCTCTTTCATAAATCGTTGGGTCTGAAATACAGGATTTAAGTAGTCTAGGTAACCACTACCATACTTCCCTGGGGAGTATCCCAATTACCCTCACTTTAACTGTTGAACTACTATAATAATGGTTATTTCCCTCACTCATTTAATACTTAGAATATGCTACCAATGTGTAGTTTAAAAAATATATTCACGTTTATGGTCTCTCTCTCCTAGAAAGTCTGAGCCAATATCTTAAATCTCTTTGCCCTTTATTCTTAGAAAACTGGCACCAATGTCTTGATAAAGGTTTGCAGATAATTGTGAGTTTATAAAATGGAGAGGGAAGAGCTGGCAAAGACATTGACTTTGAAAATTCAAAATGTCCAACCATTTTGTGAGAAAAAAGTAAATTTATTTATCTTGAAAACCGGATATTATGCCACTGAGTTTCCAAATATCAGATAAACAGCTGTTCAGATTAACCACACAAACTTTAAATCCTTGCCAGGAGAAACCTACATTCCTCAGTATTATGAGAGGGAGGGAAAGAGCAAGGACTTGAACAGTATGATTAACTTAAAATTATTTAAATGAGTGGAATTTTTTTTAAATCATCTTTCAAATACTTATAGAAAACGTGATTAAATACATTGAGAAGAGAAAATTTTTAAGAGGCTTTAAAAATGTCTGATTAAAACCAAATGAATGGATGAAAGAAAAAGGAAATGAACTTCAAAATCAGGAAAGATTTTGGTAGCAGAGCCGTTATTCTGAAATACATAGAAGCAGACAGAAGGATTAAAGATACTGTGAATGGACAACTCATTGCCCCAGAGAACAGACTAGATTTCTGAGTTAATCTTTTCCTATACAACTAGTGAAATGCTTTGTGAACTAATTGGTACTACTGTGGCACTGAAAGATCTTGCTCCCATTTTGCTTATAAGAATGTTTATATTTATGAAGGGATTGACAGTTTTCTGTATCAGGATTATATACTCTTTCCCTTTTGGGGAGAGAGGCTCATGTACACATATCCATTCAACAAGTACACACACACACACACACACACACACACACACGTACGCAGAATAGGAAAAGGAGAGATTCGTATTCCACATTGCTTTGAGATATGAACTTGGATACTCCTTCCTTCTAACTTCCCCAGTACCGTCACAACTTACCGATGAGTCCTATTAACACTGAGTGAAAAGGCAGGGACACCAATCCCATCCTGAAGTTGTCTCATCAACTCGCCTTGGCAATTAAAGCATGTGTGTCCTGAGCACCACCCACTGACACGGAAGTTCCCCCCAACTCAACTACCCAATGGGAGAGAAGCAGAGACATGATGATGGTAAGTCACCTGCTCAACTAAAGTGTGACAACTGAGTCAAACAGGAGACCCTTCTAAAACACAGGGAAGGGAGTGATATACTCTAAGCTGCCAGCAGCAGTGACAGTGGAGCTGAGAATGAAATTCATAGGCTGTTATGCTGGAAAGAACCCCAACACTCTTTCCAGACAGCCTAACTGACTGGCGTTAGAGGGAGAAATTGAAGTCCATTGAAATAAAGTGATTTGCCTGGGGTAATATGCCTGGTTAGCAATGGTAGGTAGACTAATATTTCTGATTTTTAGAGCCAAAGTTTTGAGTAACATTCAGCATTAGAGTCACTAACCAATGCCTTCAAAAGACTTTCAGTTAGGAAACAAGGGCAAGTTGTTATACATGAAAGAAGGGAAAATATATTGGCTTCTAATTATTCTTAAAGCCCCCTTTCAATTTACATAGATATTTATCCTTGTTAGTATGACATCTTTAAAGAAGAGAGAGTGAGAGGCATTCATGAACACACATAGAAGATGAAACACACTGTCATCTTCACTTTTTTACCTAGAAACAGCAGCCCTACCAATTGAATTTAGCAGCTTACTGTACTCAGGGAGAGCTCCTGAAAATACAGTATACTGCCTGACAAGCTGATACTGGTGTTTCGGGTTCTTGGTCTCGGCGATTTGAAGATTGAATCCATGCACTGTAGACCAGTGGTAAGACAGGATTTATTCACAAAGAATACAAAAACTACAAAAACCAAAGCCTCTGGCAGAGAGAACCCGGGTGGGGAACAAGCTCTCTTGCTCCATCTCTGAAGTCTGTCTCTGGGCTCTCTGCTCAGGGGTATATATAGTCGCAGGGGGTTGTTTTGCCTGAACTCAATGTTTACTTTTAGGGCATAGGTTTTCTAAAGTTACAGGCAGCTTTCTATTTAGCAGCAGGGGCCTGAAACTCTCAGGCCTTAGAAACTCACATGAAACTCACATTGACTGGGCCATGAAATTGATCAGCCCTAGAAAAGCTGGGTTTTCCCCTTCAGCTAGAAGGGCAGGAAGCAAGGAGACCCCAAGGTTCTGGCCATGAAATTGACTAGCTAGACGTTCACAAGAGGAGACAACTAGGTGCCAGTGTCTCCCCCCTCAGTTGGATTGCCCCTCTGACTACTGGAGCCTCCCAGGGCCCCCCTGCCCATCCTCCAGCCTGCTGGCTCTGCCAGCTGCCACCACACCAACACCACCAGGGCTAAGGTGGCAGGTCGTGGTGCTACCTGTCCTGTATCAATTCTCCTTCTCCAAGTGGAAACTCTAACAGCTATTAGGGAAAAAGGGTGAAGACTCGATCTAACTGCTTCCTGCTGAATCGGGCAATGATAGAAGGGGGCAGTTGGGGTTTTTGCGGAGGGAAAACAATCCAGGGGTCCATGAGAGAATCAGGTCTTGGACTGAAACCATACTTACTGTGTGTGGTTTGGTGACATTTCTGGAAAATATAAATCTCATTAGCATATTAAAAGGCAAGGGTAGGACAGTGAGAGGAGGGGGTTAATTACAGCGTCAGGTTAGAAGAACAAAGTCAGTGATGTTAAAAGAAAACTGTATTAACTTTTTTTTTCTGCTGTCTTCTAAACAATAACTTTAAACTTTCTTTAGGCTCACAAGTGTAGAGGGATTGTGGTCACTCACAAGTGTAGAGGGATTGTGGTTGATCCTCTTCATGGTCTGCTTCCATAGAAGACAGAGGGTTCCAGGATTTCACTCATGAATGATGTATCCAGGAATCTATTCCCATAAGTTTAACAGCTGTAGAAGAAGGGACCTTCCTAAATTGGAATTAGGGAAGGTGAATTGGAGGGAAGAGATGAGGTAAATATCCAGGTGAAGACTGGCAAATGGATTTCACTAACCTCCCTAAGGTACATGGCATACGATATTTGGTGGTATTTGTAGATACTTTTACTAATTGGGTTGAAGCATTCCCTTGCAGGACAGAAAAGGCCCAGGACTGAAAGAGCTTTTCTGTCCTGGAGATCTGGCCACGATGTCAATTTCTTTACTATGATACGCTACAGGTTGTAAAACTGGATCCTGGTGTTGGGTCAAAACTCCCAGGGAAATTCCAGTTTGTTCTGTAATATACAGATTAAACTGTTATCCAGTGGGAAGACTCAAAGCAAGGGCCTGCAAAAGAGCAGTTTTCAACTGTTGGAATGCTTTATTTGCTTCTGGTTCTCATTCTAGACTGACTAGGCCCTCTTTATGAGTATTTCTAATTAAAGAATAGAGTGGTCTAGAAAAAACTCTTGGGACAGCCTCCCATCTGGGTTTTTCTGAAGGCACAGAGGAAGGTGTTGGAGAAGTAGATGGTGGATTTGAACTAGGTGGTGACAGCATCTCTCTTGGGAATCCCTGACCATTTGGGGAAGTTACTACAGCCAGGAGAACTGAATCTATCTGACAGGTCTTACACAGTTGGGGGTTGTCCCTGAGAAAAAAGAAAGCTTGCACATACATAATTCAGACCATTTCCTTTCTCATTTACCATAATTTGGAGTATCTTCTGGTAGTTATCATTCACTATTATGAGAGTCAATAATGAGGCCAGGCTTGGGTGCAGAAGAAAACCATACATTCTTTGTTCAGCATCTGGGGATCAAACATGTCCCAACATAGCCCAATGGGGTGTTTGGCAGCACAGGCCAAGACATCAAGTATCTGGGAGTTTGGTCCCACCTGAAGACTGTTCTCTTGGCAAGAAAATGTTATCTGGGTGTTCTCTTAGAGAGAGAGAGAGAGAGCATTACCCATATGTGGGAAATAACAAATGTCCAGCGTCTTAAACAATCCCACCCTGTATTCCTGGGTTGTCAACATGTCCTCTAATCAACCCAAGAAGCCTTTCAGCCAAACAAAACAAAATGTCCTTCCAATGCTCAGGGAAGAATCCCTGAGGAGAGTGGTCTCCTCAGCCCCTGTACTTTTCTGGAATTAGCCACTCTTACCAGGGTAACGCTTAGTACCTGCTGGCTCTCCTGTGCTTATTACTTGCCAACAGCATAGTCTGAGAAATCAGGCATCAGGGAGCATGGTCCCACCTGATGCAAGTTCTGCCCCTCTTTTGTGCCTGCTCCAGAATATCCATCAAAGTGGGGATGAGCCCCACCCCAAAGAAAATGGTTGTGCTGTGCTTGCACATTTAACTCTATATAATCTTTACAAGTTTTTTCCGAATTCCCAATCTACACAGGAAAATAGGCTTTCTGTCATGAGGAGGTCTCAAATGGTATGCTTTTCCAACTTCCCTTCCTTTCACAAAGGTTAGTAAGGCAATAATAATTAAACTTCGTAAGAAATCAGGGTTGAGAGACACTTTGAAACTTTTGCATTACAATTAGTTATAATGAACAGAAGTCTTAGAGAAACCTGGAATTATTTTAAACTTCCTGTTTACATAACACAAACACAAACAAACAACAATAACAACAACAACAAAAAAAAAAAACAGAAAAAAATCAAGCACCCAGGGTCCTTTTCAGGAGACTGAACTGCAGCTGAGGGTTTAGAGCCAGTCTTGCCTTGGGGACTTGTCCCAGGCTTCCCTTCACAGGCCTCTGGTTGTCCAAACTGTGGAGGGAAGTCATTTTGCCCTTTGTTTGGGGATGACTTCTACTTAACATGGTTAGCCTTTTTTTCATAGACACATAAAAATGCCAATGAAAAGCAATAACTTTCAACCCACCTACAAATTTTGAAGCCCCCTTAAAACATCTAATACACCCTTCTAAAAAATACCAGAATAACCTTACAAAGTTAACTAAATACATAAATCATTCTTACCAACATTCAAAGAAAGCATATATTCTTTTTTTATTTTTATTTTATTTTTTATTTTTGAAAGCATATATTCTATCAAGGAAAGAGAGAGAACAAGAAGAGATCTATAATGATAAATAGAAAGAAAATTGGGAGCATGGAAGAGAAGAGAAGATAAAGTCTGGAGAGCATGAGTTTCCAAAGGCCCTCCCAAGTGCTGGGGTCAAAACCATTGCTGGGGACGCCAGGGCCTCTGGTGCTACCTCCCTGCTCGGCTCTCAACCAGGGAAAAGGAGTAAATACAGAATAGTTTCAAAATTCCTCTAACATTCCCTTTGGCTCCTTTCTGGAGCCAAGGGGAATAGAAAGGTCGTTCCCAACAGCCTCTTGCCTGTGTCCTGGAGCTCAGCATCTGCACTAAGCACATTTAGAGGCTGATAGGCATAGAATTTACTAGTCTCTATTATTACAACTATAGAGAAAATCAGGATAGAGTTAAGTGGTTCCATTGCTTACCACAGATATCTTCTGTCCATCTTCTTTCCATATTTCATCTTGGCTCTCTGGACTGGCTTGCCAAATATGATACTGGTGTTTTAGGTTCTTGGTCTCAGCAATTCAAATAATGAATCCATGGACCACAGACCAGCGGTAAGACAGGATTTATTCATGAAGAATACAAAAACTACAAAAACCAAAGCCCCTGGCAGAGAACCCAGGTGGGGAACAAGCTCTCTAGCACCCTCTCCAACTCTGTCTCTGGGCTCTCTGCTCAGGGGTATATATAGTCGCAGGGGGCTCTTTAGCCTGAACTCAATGTTTACTTTTAGGGCATAGGTTTTCTAAAGTTACAGCCAGTCTTCTATTTAGGAGCAGTGGAGGGAACTCTCAGGCCTTAGAAATTCACATGAAATTGACCAGGCCATGAAACTGACCAGCCCTAGAAAAGGTGGGTTTTCCCTTTCAGCCAGAAGGGCAGAAGGGAAAGGAGACACCAAGGCTCCAGCATAAAATTGACCAGCCAGAAGTGCTAGGGAAGGAGACACCAAGTAGCCAGCGTCTCCCACTGCCCCAGTAGTCTGGCCCTTTTGGCCACTGGAGCCTCCTGGGCCTGCTCCCCACTCTCCAACCTGCTGGTTCCACCAGCTGCCTCTGCACCAATACCACCAGGGTTAAGGCGGCAGGTGGTGGTGCCACCTGTCCAGTATCAAAACCATTTGCTCTCACTTCATTCTCTTATTTACAAAGCACATATGTCTTCATTCCTTCAATATATACTGGTTATATCTAGACACCATTCTAGGTACAGAAGTTTAAGTACAGTGAAAAATAGAACAAAAAAGTCCTTCTGATCATTGGACTTAAATTCTAGTAGATACAATGAGATTGCACAAAATATCATATGACCTTTATGAGGATGCACATCTACAATTAACACTGTTTCTTGCAAAGGGAATGGGAGATTGGTCTAAGTAATTTTTTAATGTTCTTTACAGCCTTACTATTTTACAAGTGTCAGAGAAATTGCTGGATATTAGAAGTGTAAAAATGAATGAAAATGTAAACGTCCCCTGTATTGCAAACTCCCAAAGAGCAAAACCACAATATCCAGGTATTTCTCCCTTTGTTCACTAAGAAGTCTCACTTATATTTTCTCTAGATAATCACTATTCCTTCCCTTCACCTCAGAATGCTAAACTATTCTAGAGAAAAGTTTAAACAATTCCACACAGTTACCTAGAGACCATTCAGTCCTAGCCAACTTAAAGGTGATCTCAGAATCTTGGTTCTCTTGTGTCCCTCCCTCCCTCCTGTTCTTTCCAGCCAGCACTTGCAAGATACCCAGGGCTCCATAAATGGAGCACTTGCTGTGATATAGACCAGAAGTCACTTTCCCCTTGATCCCTCCCTGGAGCCCAGCAGACAGAAAATGTACCAGCTCTGTTTCCTGAAGCTAATCAATACAGATCCACACCCTGTATGTAACTCAGGTCAGGTAAATGTGAAAAGAATTGGGAAAAGTAAATAGGATAACCTCAAATACACCATTCTTTTTAATTTTCATTTAAGTGTTCTGGTGTACAAAAGATTTCACATAGAAGAAACTAAAATAAAACCTTGTGATATAATTAGCAAATCTTTTGCTCTGCATTTATTAGCCTTGCTCGTCTATAATACAGTTTACTGCACTTTCTATGTCTTCTAATTCTACTCTCTTAAACTTGATTTCCTGAGGAATATTAATATTCAATCACTGCGAAGTAGCATATTATTCACATGAAATGTAGTTGCCAACTAAACAATGTATCAAAATTCAAGTTTAATTTTTTAAAATTTCATGTTTTTATTTATTGCTCCTGAGAAATGCTTGTGTGCCTCTGAAACCCTGGGAAAGTGGAGGGATCTGTGCTTTTCTTAATCAACAAATATTTATGTGGTAAATAGAATGCCTTTGGCCAAGAACTTGCATGTCGACTTGCATCCTGATAAAAATTTAAATAGCTGATTAAACTCCTCAAACACAGGGTTTATAATGAATGCCACTATCATTTTGCAAAGTAATTTAATGCATATTTAGTGCAATTATTATGTGCTCTCATCTCATAAGGAAACCCAGCTGTGATTCTGCCAGTGCAAGAAAGAGAGCAGTTGGTATAAGGGCGGCAGTTTGTGGAGATCTGTGTGAAGAAGGTCTTCTGAGCCTCACTTCACTAGAAATGCATAATTGTAGCTTTAGAAAAGCTTCATGATGTTGCTGCTATAGAATGTGTTCATGTTGAGGGAAGCATATAAACAAATGTAATATTCAACACTCAAGGACTGAAAAAAAATCTACTTGGAGGTTCCTAACAATAATTAGATAAACACATTTAAATGAGCACACTCGTATCCCTTATTAGATCCTAGAGGACCAAGTGAGCTAAAATACAGGCAGAGAACAGAGTAACCCCTTATAATATGTGTGCATGCACACACACACACACACACACACACACACACTAACAGAACAAGTTAAGACTTACTAAAATCAATATTTGTCCATTGTGTGAATGAACCATGAACACTTAAGATTCTATCTCAGTTAGGTCAAGAAAAATTGTTCTCTTAATTTCTAAAAATTTACTTTCCTCAGAAATTTTCCCTGGATTCTCCTAATTTTGGTACTATTTAAAAATATGTCATTATATTCATTCATATTCCATTATGTAGTAGAATGTCCTTTGGAGAAAGCCTCTCAAATCAGTTTTGGCAAAGGAACCATAGAAAGAAAACATCGTGTTTCACAGATAGGGAAAAGTAAAAAACCGAGGAAATGATGGGAAATTTATTTTCAGATGAGAGTTAATACAACCTAGCCAATATAGTTTCAAAATTTATTTCTTAGTTAAGCCTGTAGTGTACACGAGCAGCGCACTCTCACTTTCTGTCCTCTCATGAGAAGAAAAGAAGGCTTATTCAGTAGATCACATTTTTCATGCTTTCTTTCTGTTCGTTTTAATAAAAATATTATCAAATCTTTTCAGCGCATTTGGCATCATTCACTAACAGTCCTGTACCTGTATGTGCGTGTCTGAAGTGGCCTCCTTCCTATAGGCTCCTTAAATCTTATCAGTATCATTTCCCCTCCCAAGAAGCATAACAAAAATACCTTGGTCCTCTGAACTCCATTTAAATTGACATGTTTAAACTATTAACTAAAAATATGTCCATTTTGCCTCTCTTTAAATGAAGTCCAGGATTAACTATAGAAATTGAAAATAACTGGGAAAAAACTAGTCTGGAAAATAATATATATATATATATATTTTTAATAAAGGGAATGTAATAAAGGTACCCTGTGCTATCTTTGGTGTTCAAGGGCCGTCACCATACAGCCCCCTTCCATTCAATCTGGTGCTACCTGGAGAAAAGAAAACTGAGAGGAAAAGGAATCCCGCACCTTTTTTTTTCAATGGGAAAATAAGCAGAAAAATCACTGAGAGACTTTATTGTAAGCTGGACTGCATATATATATATGGATATAAACAAGAAGTGGATATACCTGTATTGAAGGAGCACGTATATAAAAAACTAGGGTCTTTGGAGCTTCCAGAAAAGTTAATCAGCTTGGTTGTTTGAATTCCTGGAAATCAACCCTCTCAACTTAGTGCTTAAAACCAAAAGGTAAACAGGGGATCCTGGAAGAAGAGAAGAGTGCAGAACTTCATTTATCATGACTTCTCCTAACTACATTCTCTGGAGTGCTCCAATTGCACATAAATATAGACTTTGGAGTCTACATTTATTAACCACTCTTGACTTTTTCAGTGGATGTTTATTTATTGTTTTATGCATTTCAGCTGGAAGGAAAGATAAGCATTTTTTCAGTGTCCCTCAAAAGTGGCTTAGCTGTAATAAAAAGGAAGAGGGAAGGCGGAAGAGAGTAAAGAGGAGGGACAGACTTAAATGCCTTTCCTCCCAGAGAGATCAGTCATTGAGGCAAAATTTGAATAGTTTTGCTCAGATTACACCAGTTTTAGAGATCTGTCCTCAGCACTGAGAGGAAAAGAGACAGAATAAAGCCTCTTAATAGCACTGAAGTAAGAAACTGATGCAGTTTCTTTTCAAGTCCTTTTGATTGTGTTTTCAGAGAATAATTTAATATTCACTCTCAAAATATGTATATCATAGAAGTGTCAAATAAATTCATATTCAAAACCCAAAGTAACATTATGTTATTTGGGAGCCAATATTGTCATCTACTTTACAAATCTTGTTGCTTACTTTCGCCAGCTGACTCCAGTGCTCAGTTTAACAAAACACAGTTATGAGTGCAGAGGATGCATCAGAAAGCCTGTGACCCCTGAGATGGTCCCCACCCTCGAGGACTCACAGTTGACGTGAGGTACAGTACACTCTACAACTGGAGAGAATAAGAAGGGCTGCCCCTGTTTCTTCAGGCAGGAAGGAGAGGCCAGTCAAGGGATGTTGTATGGAGAGCGCAATTCAGTGTCGGGCTGGATCAGTTCCATGGACTTTTCTAGTATTTCAAACACGTTACATGTTAATCAAAAGAGTCTTCAGAGTCATTGAGAAATGGAGTGATAGATTTTTCTAGGCCTTCTGGAGCTACTGACTTAGCTAGTGAGCTCTCTTACCATCTTTCCTAAATAGAGCGAATTCTACAACTTCCATTGTTTCTCTCCTGTTATCCCTCTTTCTGTCCTTTAGTTCATTTTCTGGCAAACAACTTTTGGCTTTATGAAAGTCATACTGCTACAGCTGGCACATACACACAGGAAGGGTTATCATACTATACTTTACGAAGAAAGTTTTACTCACCAACAAATGCCTAGCTAGTAGCTGGAAGCAAATGTGGTTGAAAGTGCATCCACCACCATGTCTGGGATTTAAAGAGAAGAAAACAGCGATTACTAATGAGAGTTTCTGAGAGCGAGATTCAACAGGGTTGACTGTAAAAACCCTGCAGAGAAAACACATAATTTGAATTCCCACTTTCAGGAATAAGTTCCCAACATTACCAGAGATTGCTTATGTTCTTTTTTAGAATAACAAAGTGAATTTCCTGGTGAAGTATGGTTAAGCCTGTCCAACAGTAAAATAGTTGTGAGCATGCTCCTTCAATACAGGTATATCTACTTCTTAAAAACGTGCTACTAAAGTATTTGGCATTTAAAATATTTGGTACATCAGAGAACACATGTAAAAGGATGATGCAAAAACTAAATATACCATAATTTTAAGTATCCTCTTTTAATTAAAAAGACAAACTTTTTTCACTCTTTCTCCAATACTGTTTATAATAAATGCAGTAAATGGTGT